>CAJHQP010003895.1:0-61264 GCA_905132765.1 Moricandia arvensis | reverse complement strand
GGAAGGGAGAAGAACAAAGAGATCTTTGGCTTTTTTCTTGGTCACTTTTTCTTAAAACTGATAATTTGTTACATTCAAACATATACTTTCTCTCACTTTCTATTGTAAAACCTAATGTATTGAATAAAACCTATTAAGATCCTTTGAATTGTAGAAAGATAGTCGACTGTGAATTTCTTGTTTAACACGTAAGATCAAAACTCCAACCCTAAGTTTTGAGTGGATCCGAAATCCATCAACATCTTAGCAAAAAAATTATAAATTTAGGAAAAAAAAATTGAGAAATATCTTAAGATAACCAAAAAAAGTTTTTGTCTCAATTTTTTTTGTCACAATTTTTTTTGTCACAAAAATAATTTACAAGAAAAAATGATCAATTTTTTTATTAAATGTAGTAAATATATATATTTATACTCATAGGGTTAATTAATCTAAACTTGGGGTTTAGAATTATGGGTAGAGTTTTGGAAGTGAGTTTAAAATGTAAAAAAATAATATTAAAATTTTCAAACTAAAAAAGACTATTTTAGTCATTTAAGGTTATTTTGTTGACAAAAACTTTAAAAAATGTTATTCGAGAGAATTGCCTAAAATATTGTATTTAAAAATTTAGAATAGGCTATAAATTTGTTCGAAAGCTAATTATTTTTTAAACTTTTGAATAACATTAAATTTAAACTGATGACTGTTCTCTTTATTTATTTAACATATGAAAATTATGTATTTCTTATTATCCTCTGAAAAAAACGTCGTCCTGATCATCATGCAATACAGTAGTTAGTAGGCACACGTAACGTAAGAGAGTTTTGCTCTGAATTATTGATTAGTGAGTAAGCTGTTATTTTCGTGTTAGTTAGAAGGTTAAGTGTGATTTTCGTTAATACCCTTATGTGTCGATGAGTTATGTAGATGTAGTGATTGATGTTGGACCAATTTTTGACAAGTTAATTAAGATTTATGACTTGTCAAAGATGGACTAGAATAGAATGAATGAAATATGCTATTTATGCTCATTAAAGCCATAAGAATGTTGATAATGTAAATGATTTTTATTTATTTTACACTATAAATTATGAATCAAAAAAATATTAATCTATAACTACATCTTTAATTTTCATTAACATTTTAAAGTATTTTGTTACATTTTTTTGTAAAAGGTTATTTTGTTACATTTTACCTGAGAATAATAATTTGAAGTTTCTTACTATTTTGCAGAATTTATATAATTATAAATAGAAGATTCTCAAAGAATAATAAATAATCAATTGGTTGCATACATCTTCTTATTTAGTTGTATTTAATGTATATGTAAAAACTAAATAAAAATAAGTAATAAAATGGAAGATATTCATACGTTATTTTTTGCTTTTTAAAATGTGATTATATAGCTATTTTTGGTTCTATTTTTAAAAATTAATAAAGCATAATAAGTAATTTTTATGATCATAAATAGAAACTAAAAATGAAGACACTAATACATTCCAAACAATCGCCTCCTATATTTTTCAGCTTCACTCATGAATGACAAAACATATTCAATATCAAAATGGAACACAATACCCAATTCTATGAGAAATGAAGTTGTATTATACGTATTATCTCAGTTTACATCAAATTAGAAATGGTTTGGGACATCATATCTGAGTAAACTGACAAATATTAACAATAAATTATTCAAAACTAAAAAATAATCTGCTACAATGAAGTATGCTTATTTATTTTTATATATTATTTGGTAACAGAGAAATGAAAATAATATGCATATAGTTATACTATTATGATAGGATAAATAATCTAATAATATTTATTCCGTTTTCTATGCATTTATATTATTTTAACATTCATTCAAATAGTAGTCTTTTATAGTTTTATACTTAAACGGTTGTTATAAAAAAATAATTGGGTGTGACAATTTTTATATTTTAGGATTTTGGTCGTGATATATATATATATATATATATAGAGTACTTTAATGTGGGATACTCTTTATTTGTTTTGGAAGATGTTTCAACATGAAAACACTATGAAAAGAGAAAAATATAGATTAAAAGTAAATAAAAAATATGACGAATAATAATTGACATATAATAGATTGAAGTTTCATTGATCTTGGTTAATGATAGATTTTCAGAGATTTTTATCACGCAATATTAAAATAAATATACAATTTTAAACTTTTAGTATATAAATAAAAATAAAAAATACATATCTAAATATTATTAGATTTAAATAAAATTATAAAATTAATCATAAGTAATTTTTTAAATAATAAAGCATTCTGAATGATTTTTAAAATAAATAACAGTAGCTTTATAAATATTTGAGAATCCATCAACTATTAATATAAAATTAAAAATCATCTATCATTAACTCTTTTTTTTAAATATCAACAAATTAATTTATTTTTGAAAAATAATAATCAAAATTGAGAAGAAATGAAAATAGGAACAAGTTATAAAGTGAAATATAAATAAATATTTAAAAGAAGAAAATTTATAGAAAAAACAAGAGGAGGTATCCAAAGAATGAAAGAAGCATGAGAAGGTGTCTTTTATTAATATTATCTGTGGATTCTATGGGAAAAATATAGATATAATTTTTTTCTTTTCCAAGTTATACCCATTAAAGTTTTGAAGAAAAAAATAATTCAACTATTAGCAGAGTGAATTTGACGAGTTTCACAGCACTATCACCGTATCACTCTAGTCATGTGTTTTTTCAATCAAACCTAAAGACTACCAACTCTTCAATTTTCATATCCCTCTATTCCACAAACGACAGAATTTCCTTTTGCCTTGTTTTGTTCGGTCAGACACATATCTTTTATCCCTGCTGTCATGACTATTAAATAATTTAACATTGACCAATAGGGTTGTGGACTGGAGGATAAAATAAAATAAAATAATATCTTCTCATCTATTAATTTAAAATTATTATCATGGAAATGATTAACAATGATTTAGATTAGGCATGCTGACAAAAAAAGATTAGGCATTTAAAATATTCACGTTAGTAAACATTATACATATATATAATCACATATGACCATTAAGTTATTAGGTACCAACAAATAAATGTATTTATAATAATTATAATATTTTTTTTCCCTGTAATCTCATTTTTACTATAAACTAAATTATACACATCACATATACAATAAAAATCTAAAAAACAATTATATATATTATTAATTAGAGTAGATTAAATGTAATATTTTTTGTGATACTCTATAAACATAACTTAAATTAGTAAAGCAAAAAAATAGATCAAAGAAAGTATTTTATTGACCAATAAAGCATAAATATAACACATTGGTTCAAAAACCTAGTTCAAGCTACATTCTTCTGTAGTCGAAATTGAATAATAGTCGGTCCCTATTTTCTAGGGTTTAGGAGGCTAGGTATTATTTGTAGTCAAAATATAGGTTAGATTTTTTAATATCCTGAAATATGGAAAGATCTATTTTTTTATATGCTTTTTATTTTACCCGGAAGCATTAAGGAAAACAAAACCCATAAGCCGGGTGACACTTTAGCAGGAGAAGAAAGTCATCATCCTGCTTTAAGCAAGATGGCTAGCTTCTTGCATAAATTACCCCCCAACAACAGTTTGCCCTTTATCTTTGAACTTCATATTTGAAGTCGAGAGGTAGAAGAGAGATTGGTGAAAGTTGGGATCTTTGCTTAAGTTGGGATCTTTGCTTTGTGATCGCAATTGTATCGCGCCTAGTGTCGTTCGAAGGAGAGAGATTGGTGAAAGAGGTGTTAAGCCTTCCAAGGATGTGGCGATGGGTATCCTCTTGATGAGTCGGGAGGCTTTGCTTTGTAGCATTATATGAGGTAAGTTTCCTTTCTTGACGATTCATTATCACCTTATGGATGATCGTCGACGTTTCCAAATTCTTGGCTTTTTGAATATGCAGGGAGCATGCTAGAGATACCTGTAGCGGCTGTGTTAGATGAGTGCTAGAGGCGTTCTATCATGTACATTATGTTGACCCAAAGGAATAGTGAGTGTTAGAGAACGAAGGAACCGTAGAGGCGTTCTATCACGTACATATACCATTAGTAACAATCATCTTATGTTAAAGCTTGGTGGCTACTCAAAGTGAATCATGAAGAGCTTTGCTGACATAGTTTGGAAGCAATTCACTAAAAGAGAAAAGAAGAATGACCCTTTTGGCATTGCAGTAAGTAAGTGCAAGAAACTCGCCACTTCTTGTGTGTACCCATGTAATGTTATCTTGCTACGAAAGCATCTAAAGGATGTTGATAAGACGCAAGCTTATGAGTTATGATGATCCCATTCAGTGGTTCTATCAATGAAAGAGACTTTTCAGTCACAAATCAGCTGGTTATTAATCATGGGTCTTAAGGGAACTGTAAGCATCCAATTATCATTCACAATGTTTTCTCTCTTATTAATTTAATGGAACTAAAGAGTACAGAAGCCAGAAACACACACATACATGCCAATACGCAGAAGTTTATTCATTATTTTGATTAAGGGTATACTTAAGTCTCCCCAACGTTGGTACTTCCTTGGTAGTTCTATATATCAATACAGAACAACTCGTGTTACATTCTCTCTTCTGTGGCTTTGCCTTTGCGTCGGTTCTTGCTGCCATAGCTCGTCTCCAGTACATAGCATACCATAGAGTCAACGTCATCCCCGAAAATGCTATAAGCTTCAATGGCCTGCGTATAGCTAAACCCCATCGACAAAACCATCTCAATGCTGTTACTCAGCACCGCCTTCTCTTTTACCGTCTCCATTTGTTTCCTATCACTGCCTGAAGTTCCTGCTTCAAGAATTTTACTTTGACTCAATATACTTCAGCTCAAGTGAGAGGATCGAAAGAAATATAACTCACTAGCTCCAGAAGAGGACGTCTCAGCATTAGAGGTGGATGATTCCTTCGGACAAATTCGCGGTTTAGACCGTTCCATAAGATACTCAGCACGAGAAGCTTCCATTACAGATCGTTCTATTTCCTTTTCGGTAAGCTCAAGGTCAGAGTAATATCTCCCTTCTGCTATGAGCGCCTGGAACAAAGACAGATACGTAAGCAGTCACACACTCAAGAGAGATTGGTGGAGTATAGATGATACTTGCATTATCAATCTGATGTTCTTGCTGAGCTTTTATAGCAGCTTTCACCTGCTCCCCGTCCACATGTCTCTGGAATCAAAGGAAGATATATGAAAAGAAAAAACAAACATATGATACTATCTATTTTGAGTTTCCTTCTTTTGCACAGTTGAACAAAGAAGAGAAGAAACCATGCTTACCCCAGTCAGACTACTAAATCCAAGTCCTGCACCAACTGTCAACCGGTGTGGATCAACCAACGAATTGTAATGATTCCCATGGTGGTAACTCAGCCTTATAGGAGGTGTATCGGTGTTGTAGCTCCCTTGAAATATGTTAATTGGCTCTATATGAAAGAAAAACATTAGCTGAACTTTTCAATAAAGATCTTTAATTCCAATGTCAATAGAAGTTGCACCTGTGCTATATGAGTAAATGTGGATAGGCCTATTATACATTTCTGCCAAAGCTTGGATCTCCACGTTGTTTCCATAGACCTATTACCATTGTGTAAAAGAGGCGTCAAAGAGATAGTTGACAGAAAAGTACACAAAGTGAAGACATGGATAAGAGCACCGCACCTTGTCTCTTCTTTTCCTCTTCAAGTAAGACGTAAAGCCTTCAGTTATGAACTGAGAAAAGTGATCCCTCTCGTGTTCCTAAACCCATCCATCATGAAACCAGTAGGTACTACCAATTGTTACCATCAAAACTAAAAACTACTTGTGTGCTAGGTCTAAATCAAGACACACGGAAACATGATAAGATTAACGACATCATCGTATTAAAAAGAATATTATTATTGCATACATGTACACGCTGTTGTTACTCTCTTACTTTGTTTCATTCCACTTGAACTAAGATTAATGATGTTGGACCCCAACACATAGTCATATATAACTAGCCAGTCAAATGGAAAGATGCTATAACTGTTTCCTTTCTTGGTGGAAGGGTGACCAGAAACTAAGAAATACATTGGCTAGGAAATACATACAGTTCTCAAAGCAAATAAGTTGGTTAATCTAATGCATGTGCTGGTCTAATATCTCATGAAACCCATCTACCTTGGCAAATGAAGAGACACTACCATGTAATCCATGCACATTTCATCCATATACACAATTATGTTACTATAATATACTACTTAGTTTCATTCCACATAACTTCAAAATTAATGATTTATCTACCTAAAATGCTTCAATTGTCATCCTTTCCTATTGGAAGGAAGATCAGAAAGTAAGAGGGCAATACACATTCAACGAAACATGGTGAATAGCCTATGAATAAGGTACAATCTATATTCATTTTCGTTGGTTCAATCTATCTTTTTTTGGTAAAAATGGTTCAATGTATCTTTCCCACGTGCTATTCTCAAATGCAAGTCACTTTTTAATCCTAATGGAAGCTAAAATCAAAAGCACCTAAAGCTCGACAAATGATTATGAAATTACCATGTAATCCATGCACATTTGTCTAGTCAAGTCGTATGACTCTGAGTCCCCATATACTTGATCTGCAACAGCCCGAAAGAGACAATTTCCATCTTCCAGCATACGCCTAATTTCAAAGCCTTTGGATTGTCTAATCTCGGTTTCAAACTGATGCTCTCGTTCCTATAAGAGCGAGAATCAAATATATTAATTGAAAGTGTATACAACACAAGCTAAGAATCTACCCAGTAAAAGAACAATATTTCTGAAAATAAAAACTTTACCGAGCCAGAGCCTGCATGAGACGGCACAAAGCATGGCATATGCTCATCCGAACTGTTATAACCTTCGTTCTCACTCTGTGATCTTGGAGAAGAAGGATGTGATCCAGCTGGCGAAACCCTAGTGGAAACAACAGAGCGAGGCCCAGCTCCTCTTCTTGTTGTTCCAATTCGTAAATCACCAAAACTTCCCAAGATCGATCTCCTATTACCAGGGGTAACATTTGAAGAAGGCTTTGGTGGGGGAATAGGTAAGGATGGTGAATCAGGGTCATCACCACCACTAGCTGGAGAATCACAATCTATACTACCTTCACCTTCAATAAGAACAACATTTTCCAAAACAATCAAACCTTCATCATCTTTTCTATCCACAGGTTCATCACTGGGAAGTGATACATCCTTAGCATCAGAACACTCTGCTTGTTCTTCAACTACAGCAACCTCATCTTGTTTTTCATCCGTAGTTTCTTCATAAATAGTCACTGGTTGAACCTGAACATCACTGCTTGGCTGTGGTTCTGTTCCTGAGGAAGAAGATGAAGCAGAGGAGGAAGAAGATGAAGCAGAGGATGAAGAAGACGAAGCAGAGCGGCTTGCGTTGGAAGAACTTCCTCGTTGAACCAAGATCCGAGCCATGTTGCGTCAATGAAAAACCAAAAAAGATTAGAGATGATGATCCCAAGGTTTGTCCCTGGTTCTTGCTTTAGGGCCAACGATAACAATCCCTTGAGAGAGGGATTCCTTCCAGCCGTTCTCCAACTCGCAGCAAAACGTTCTCTGCATTCCCCTAGAAATCATCAATATCCCCAACTTTAGACAATTCAACACCTTTCTAATACCAACTCAAAGCTGCAAATCCAACAAATCACCAAACGCAAAAGAAACTGAAACTAATTTAACATGATTGTTAAATTCTTCCCTCATCTTCTTCTTCTTCTTCGAAACGAAGGTATAAACACACAAAACACACAACACAAGAAACCTCAAAAGGATTCAACTTTCAACACCAAAACAAAATCTGAAACATTCGCCACCTCAAAGATACCACTTTTACTAGCTCAAAGCCTCCTAAAAAATCGATTAACCACTTCGAAACCTCAAAAGTATTCAACTTTCAATACCAAAACGCACATGAACATGACCGCACATCACATAAAGAAAACAATCGAATTGAAAAACAGTTTACATGTAAATCAATCAAAGATAAGATCGATCAAATCGAAGCCCTAGAGTAGACCTATCGGGAAACTCACCGGAGATTTCAGCAGCTGAGAAAAGTAATTTGAGATCCGACGGAGTTTCGGAAGGACGCAGCGGAAATCGAAGATTAGGGTTTCGCGAGAAGAAAAGATATATGTATTTATATTCTTGAGAATGAGACAAGTGACTTTCTTTTTTATTTTTGTTAACCGTGGTTTTCGGGTTGGGAGAGACGGCCGGAGTGCTGACGTGGACTCAGCGACGCGACTTCGCCACTGCGTCCACACGTGTCCACATCATCTATGGATGTTTCTCTCCTCTTGCCTAAGCAAAGGCTAGCTTTGCCACTTGTTAATGGCTAACGTTTTTTAATGCATTATGGCTTGAACTAATTAATTTTCAGATTACTAAATAGAGTTTTCCAGCTATTTTCTCTGTAATTAAAAATATTAATAGTTATAAATCAATAGTATTAATAAACTTAATTATATTTTTAAATTTATCATCTATCACTATTTACTAATAAAATTATATATATATATAGCACTTACTTTAAGAAAATTATTATGAAATTTTTATTTTATTTCATATTTATATTTTATTTTTGTAATATAATATTCAGTTTAAAACATGAAAATGAGATATTTTAGAGATGGATAATTTCTAATGCTAATCGATTAAGTTTTTCTTCCATTGAATAATATATGATTTTTCAAAGATTTGTTTGATAATTTCTAGTATTTTTGGTTCTGTACTGTAGTTCTTAAAACTGTTTTTGAGTGGGTTGTGTACGAAAAAATTTGAGTATAATTTAATGTAGTTAAAATAATGTCATGTGCTTATTACTTTCCCAAAAAGTATGAATTAATTAACTTAGTAATTCGAAAAATCCAGTCTATTTATGTTAAATAAAATACCTTATATATTAAATGTTTGGAGTTTGACTAAACATCCAAAATATTGCTTGTAATCTTTCTTTTGTTATTTTCCTTTCTATTTCTCGCAAAGACAATTTTCATGCATACATTTTGGCAAAAGAAGCTCTCTATAGCATCTCTCTTGTGTAAGCTACTCTATTTATTAATGCACTTTGCTGACCAAAAAAGGCTACCTTTTTTTTGTCACTGCTTTTCAAAATGGTGCAACACGAGGACTTCCCGCGAAGTCACCAATCCTAATACTACTCTCGTCTAAGCACACTTAACTACAGAGTTCTGATGAAATCCGGTGTATTAGTGCTGATATGATCGCACCCACCAAAAAAGGCTACCTAAGAAGTTATTATATGCACCACAAAACACTAGATCAGTTTAATCATTTTCTTGCACCAACTTTTCCAATGTAGACACATTCACACTTAGACCCTTTATTTGAGTGCCTTACCTTATGAGACATTTTTTTGTCTTTTTTTACTCTTTAAGACACTTGGTGCTGGAGAGACATTTTTCCTCTTTCCTAGTCATCATTCAGATAAAAATGCCCTTCACTGGGCGATCTGAGACATGGAGCAAGGTTGTGTCGTTTTGTGTCTAGTTAGTGGGGACCAAATTTAGTTATCTTTTGTGTTTCCTAATAGAAGTTATTAAGGTTGGTTTATAGGTAACATAGACAAGTTACAACCTTTGGATGTAAATCAATCCAAGGTGAGGGGCTTTTGACCGATTTGAGTTTGAAAGAGTAGGGTTCGATAATAAATGCCGAGTTTTTCTTGTGCTTTGCGACTGTAAAGGAGCTGAGAAGGAGGGGAAACGTGAATTCTTTAGATTTTTGGACCAAAGATTGTATGAAATGTTTGAAAATCTTATTATGCTAAGCGTTTAATATCATATTTGTTTGTTTTTTGTTTGAATCTTAAGCAGCAGGTTTGGCAGTGGATGACTAATGCTTGGTTATAAGTGGTGAGTGGGTAAGTGGAGAACGAGGTAAGTGGAGAACGAGGGAAGTGGGATTTTATCATTGAAGCATCAAATGGGGTGTATGGTTCATGTTTACGATGGAATGGGTTTCAAGGAACTTGAAGGTAGTGTTCTCCGCAAAGTCAAAGTTGATGAGGCGCATTTCCGTGTATCCTTAACTACTGGCCACCTTCAATTTTTGAGCTTTCCACTGGGATTCGGACCCACTGGTCTTGATAACAAGTGATGGGGGGGGGGCGCTGAGGTATTTTTGTCAACATCTAAAAGTTAAAGGAGGGATGAACCTGTTTGCTAGATTTGAAGCCAACTCGGTGGACGTGGATATGAAGGTCATGGATGAATCTAGAATGGGTTTTGTGTCACCAGATGCAGCTAAGATTCTTGTGAGATTGGAGTTTGCATATGGGTCTTCTAAGAAGGGTTATGTGTCCTCTGCTGTGTCGAAGACAAAAGTCATTAATCTTGCAGATGATGATGACTTTGTACGGGAAGTTGAGAAAGTGGAGGAGAAAATCATGAGTGAAAGTGTTAAAGGAGAAAGTAGCAAGGCTGACTATGAGAGTGGTTGCAGCTTGGAAACAAACGAAGAAGAGAATGTTGTGGAGGATTTGGACGAGATAGAAGTCATGCCTAGAGGTTATGATAAGGAGTTTTGGAAACCATTATTAGCAGGTGATTATGGCGGATCTAATGCTGTGAATGTTGTATTCAACGAGGATGAGATTGTTGAAGGTTTGAAAAAAATGGACCACATTCTTATTTTTGTGACACCAACATTTATTTTGACCACTGGTTGAGATTGGTGGTGGGAGCAGAGGAGAAAACAAAGCAAAAGCCGAGAAACCAGAGGAATATAATCCTTGGATGAGAGGTGGGTGTGTTGTTCCAGGAGATGCCAAGAGGAGCAGGGGGCCAACGAGGCAGCTTGATGACGAGGAATTTGATATTCTGTCACTTTTTGGTGATACAAAATATGATGCAGCTAAAATCTCTGATATGGATGTGGATGAGGGGGATAGAAAAATAACAGTTGGTAAGGTGTTTGGCAGTAAGGAGGATTGTCATATTGCTTTAGCAATATATGCTATCAAGAAGTAGTTTAAGTTCACGCAGACAAGGACAAAGATTGATTCATTTGTTGTGGTGTATCCTACCAGTGGTGTGATTGGCGTGTAACTGCGCATGAAATTAAGGGGTGTGGTTACTATGAGATAAGGAAGGCGCAGCTTGATCGTAGTTGTTCAATAGACTTTAGGATGAGGTACAAGAGTAAAGCAACATCTTGTATAATAATTGATGTTTACAAAACAAAGTTTAGGGACCTGGGCAATGCCCCAATAACCAGGGATTTGCAAAGGCTAGTGTTGGAGGAGCTGCGTGTAAACGCGTCATACATGAAGTGCTATAGGGCAAAGGAAAAAAACTATTTTGGGGTTGTGTGGTTCCGATGAAGACTCGTACTTGGAGCTGCCACAATATTTGTATATGTTGAAGCTTGCAAATACTAGTAGAATTTCTGATTTGGAAACGGGTCTAGATGAAGACGGTGATGAACATTTTCTCTATTTATTTCTAGCATTTGGTGCCTCGCTGAGTGGATTTAAGAAGCTAATGCATGTATTGGTGATTAATGGTACACACCTCAGTGGCAAGTACAAAGGTGTTTTGCTGACCGCAACCGGGCATGATGCCAATTTCCAAATCTTCCCGCTTGCATTTACGGTTGTGGACATCGAGAATGAGGATGCGTGGACATGTTTTTTTCAGAAAGTTAAGAGGATTCTCGGGGATTCTCCTTGTCTAGCAATAATATATGATAGGGCGGTTTGCATATCAAATGCGGTAAGTAAGATTTATCCTCAAGCTAAGCATGGAGCTTGCATAGTTCATTTGGCTAGGAATGTGAAATCTAGGTTTTTAGGTAAGAACTTAGCAAAGATGGCTACCGTCGCAGCTATGGCGTATAAGCAAGATAAGAGCTACTAATAGTGCCTGCAGAATTTATTTAGGAAAATCAGTGTAGCTCGGTGGTCTAGAGTGAATTTTCCAGGTGATAGATATAACATGATTAGCAATATTTTGAGCAACTAAACAAGGCGTTGTTAGAGGGCAGGGAGCCACTATATTGGAGTTGGTAACATTTATATAGAGGATGGTGACTAGGTGATTCAGTGTGAGAAGGAAAAAGGCTGAGAAACATAGAGGTTTAGTGAGCGTGGAAGTGGACAATCAAATGACAAAGAACATGGCGAGTGTTCAAGGCAGTAAGATAAATAAGGTGTCTAGCTGGAGTAATGAAATTGTGGGAAAGTTTGGGGGGGGGGGTGCCAGGTAATGCTAGCTGAGAATAAGTACAATTGTAAGTATTTTGATGAGATCAAAATATATTGTGGGCATGCAATGATTGCAGCAAATGGGGTCAGTGTTCCTTACGACACCTTGTATGATCATTGGTACAAAACATCAGCGTGGACCGAGAAATATGCATGCATTATCAACCCCGAGGGTGATCCAAGGGATGTTGAAATACCTGAATAAGTGAGCAATATGGTTATGTACCCTCCGCTTACAAAAAGGCAAGCAGAACGCCGTCACAAGTCACGCATAGCATTAACAAGGGAGATATTGGTGAGTTGGGCAATGTTTTGGTTAGTAAAAAGTTGTTTATTTTGGAAGTTATATAGGTTTTGTTGTTAATATGTATGTTGCGGGCCCCTAAGAAGAAACTGGTTCCTAACAAATGTGGGTGGTGTCGGGGGGGACGACACAATCGCACCAATTACAACAACCTGATATAGGAGTGTCTGAGGAGGGAAGATTTTTGTTTGGTATGTATGTCTGTGTAGGATTTTGTACCTCTATTGTTGGATTAAACTTATTTTTTTTAGTATGTCTTTCTTGTTCCCATGGATGTTTTTTGGTTTGTTGTTCTTAATTAATATTTTTTTGGAAACTCGTGTTTAAAAACAAAATAATTTAATTTTGCGTTGTCTTTGGAATGGTGGATGTGGAAACTTCTAGTAGTGATTTATTTTAAAGGATTGATGTTTGCACTATGAAATTGAACTATGTTAGGCATTAGAATGGTTTAGGGAGCAACTTAGTAGTTTTGTGTTGCGTGTGAGACATTGAAAGGAAGAATTGCAATACATAGTATCAGCAAGAGAATAATCATAACATCAGGAAGAGATTAATCATAACATAAGTTCCTAAGAGTTTCAACATAACAGTAGTAAGAGATTAATCATAACATCAGCAAGAGATTACATAATAAAGATTCGAGTGTCACAAAAGAAAATTAGGAAAAGGGTGGATGGTACATGGGGTACAAAGGAATAATTAGGTATTGAGTTTTGCATACAACCATGCCATAGTTCTTAATGCAATGGTAGCAACATCAATATTGAGAATTAGGAACTGAGTTTTGGTAACCTATGAGGCATGATTAGGTTACGTCAAACTATCTTCAATGGCCAAAGTTGAGTTGTCTTTGGTTGAACATCGAATTACTTCAGCTATGAGAGTAGTTTGCTCTTCCAAAATCCTTCTCATCTCAAGGATGGCGTCATCGATGTATTTGGCATGTTTTTCGAAACACCGTTTTGGACCTCTTCAAAGAATCGGCATTTACATCTAGCTGACATCGTTTAGCATCGACCATGTTATTCTCATTAAAAATAGCCTCCTCTACCCATTTGAACAAGTGGTGCATTATTTTCTTCTGTAGACGACAAAAATACAGAAACTAGTACATGGAGATGGTAGGGGAACAATGTATAAGTGATTGTAGAAATATAGCAAATAATAAGATTTGGAACATACTATTGTTTTTAAAACACAAGATTTAGAGTATACCTTGACGCCGATTTCACATCCATAAAACCAACAGTAAAGGTTCTCCTTTGTTTTAGCCCTGAATGTCGTAAAATTTGCACCACACCAACAACGAGTGGGTATCCAACTGTTTGTCTATGTGTGTAGGAACGAGATGAGGAAGTAGAGGAGCGCATGGCAAAGTTGATTCGGTGGAGGAGATAAAGTCACCGTCGAAAACCTAATGTTAGAAAATGAAATCAACGCTGGTTTGGGGTTTTTCTTGGAAAAAGCTATTAAACCAAAACTAAGGTGTTGTTGAGGTCCAACATTATAAAAATAAAATGTTTATTCGTTAAAAATATAATGATATTAAATTATTATATATTTGACTGATGTATAGTGTGGATGTGTACAATGAATGAATGTGGACAATCACAATTAACGTGGATATGGACATCAACTGTAACATATAGAAGGTTTAGGATATAGAAATATATGTTAGAAGTTGAGTTTGTTGTTGGTTACATTTACGTGTGGTTGTCTTTAACAATCAACGTTGTTGTAGAGAAATAGTGATGTGATGATCGAAAAGATTGATGTAGTAAAAAAAGAGTGATGATCCAAAAAGACATAGAATTAGATGCTAGTTTAGTAGTAGAACTAATGTAACGTTAAAAAGCCTTAAAAGTGAAACATAGCGTTTAGTTTTTGCCAATAGCATAATAGGGAAACATCACATCAAAAACATATAACAGAAACAATTCCAGACTCCCATATGTTACAAAAAGATGGGAGGAGATAGTTGATAGGGTTTATGATTAAGGTAAGTGGGTAATATAGTAAGAAGGAATGGCAATAGTCTCGTAGATGTCCATGGCATACTACTTGTCGATTGTTCGGTCTGTGAAGCTGAACATGTGAGGGGCTGGGTCACCATGGGTGTGCATCTCTAAAAACTTCATGTTGACGGGTCTGCAATCACATGAGCGAGTCTTGTTGTAAAATTCTGGAAGCGTCTCCAAACAAACGGCTTGATTCAGTTGAATTGAGTTAGCTCACACATTGCAACTTTCTTGACAAGGTATGGGAGTGTAGTAACAATTGACTGCATGAACCACTTGACGCGCCTGTCTCCAGACAAAGATGGTAATGAATCAAGAAATTTCAACATACCTCATATCAAAGTGGATGGCTAGACCCACCCAGTGAGAATTGTTCGAAATCATAGATATGTAGATGGTGGGGATGTCATCCATCCATTTCTTTCCAAGAAGGAGGAAAATGTCGACCAGACGCTCGTCCATGGGGAAGTTACCCTTCTTTTTATAAGTTTTGAATTTGCCCAATTCTCCTGGATACATGACGCTAGAAATGGTTTGGTGAAGGTTGCGTGTTCCTTGGAAAGTTGGGTGGAGTGTCTTGCAGCGAGCATGTGGACATGGATTATGCTGATAAAAGTGTGATGGTTAATTGGAAATAGATTTAGTGATTGTAGTGTTAAAAACAAAATAAATGAGAAACGAAATATACGTAAGTTGTTGTCCATTTCTTTGGTGCCGCAAGTTGAGATGGAAATTATTGGAGAATTCAAAAATGGAGGGGTTTATGTGGAAGTTGTGTAAGAAATATGTTAGGAAGCATATAAGGAATCAACTAAAATTGTGATTTATGACGCTATGTGGTAGTATAACTTACACGTTTTTGTTGTTTGAAAGAATTTTAAAGAAAAGGTCCCATTGGATCTGTGGAAGCGACGTGATGAGGGATGGTGCCGATATTAATGGAGATCTGAATAATTCTTTAGCTAGATGGCTATCCTCCAAAGATGTAACGTGCCTTTTCATGTCTTTTATGTGAGCTAGGTCGACAATTCCATCCTCAGTTTCCTGTTCTCAAAATTTCAAAAACAGCAGGTAAATATGTTGCACACCAGTAAAGGGTTAAAAGTATGGTGTGCAGAGTACCTTGTTAACAATAATACGACTACATATGCAAGGTGAGAGTTGGATGAAGATGTAGCTGTGAAAGCATTGACTGTGGCTGCGTGAACGGCAAAACCTGGAAAACTATCATTACTCTTAGTGGGTTAGGTGAATGGTGTTAAAGGTTGTGGAGTCAATAGTAACGACTGCGTGGAGGAGATGCTGGAGCAATTGAAGAATCAAATTTAGGTGGGTTGGTGGTAGGTGGGACTAGGTGGATGGGGTCGTATATCTTGACACCATGAAAGAGTAAGTGATTAAGTGGTGGGATGTTGGGGGTGTTCACTTGAATCATAGATCATAGAGTTAGGTTCTTGATGAGAAGGTTGCACGTAGACAGGTTTTGGAGTTAGTTGTATATCGTATTCAGGCTGATTGTTGGGAGAATTCTGGTTAGTAGTGTTCATGTGAGTATCCACCAGTGTGGATGTATCGTTGTTATATAAACCAAGGAAACCTGACCACTCTCTAAATTGTGGACATGAGAAATGTGGACAGTGGGATAGTTGTGATCGGGTGAGTTGTGGAAAGTTGGTGTGTGGACGATGGGGTTGAGAACATGGGAGGTGACCACGGGAGGGATCAATGGTGGCGAGTCGCTGGAAGGCGGAACGAGAGGAGTTGGAAGGCTTTCGGTAGCATGGCGGTGGCGTTGCGCTTCATATTGGCTGATGATAGGAGACTGACTTTCATGTAACTCATATGTTTTTATTGCGCCGACATCGTAAAAGATGAAAAAGTGTATAATCAAGACATCAATTAAAAAAGAGTTTAGATCAAGACATCAGTAAAACATCTTTAGTACTTGTTGGAAGAACACTAATTTATAATGTAAGAGAGACATGACATGGGAATACAATAAGAATGTATAACCAGTATGTAGGAGGAGTTAAGTAGAAAAAGCTCCACCTGATTATTTGGAACGTCATCATCATGAGGGATTTCTAGTTCAAACTGAGAAGTGTGGTGAGGTGTGTCAAACTTCTTGCGATGGGATAGAAGTGCGTGAAAACATGTTTGCCTACCATGACATTTTTTCTTTTTCTGTTTGATGAGTTGGTGCATCTCTTAATCTGTGTGTTTTAGTTAGATAACCATATCCGAAAGTTATACATTGGTGAAGCTGGTTGTACTTGAACGTGTAAAATATGAGCTTATGTGCCTTTGCTTCTTTGTAAACAACTGTTTCTTCTTGACATGTTTGGTTTGAGTGATTGCTTAATACTAGCATACTGCTTTTTCCCCTTTGTTTAACCCAATCTTTGGGCTTCAGAATGAGAGGCTCCGATCTGTCCCCACCTAGCCATATTTCTTGGTTGAAAATGTGCTGATCAGCTATCAATTGTTCCATTTAAGTGACATTGTCTTCCTTATGATCATTTGGCCACACACCCCAACCTAGATGTGGTTGGCTTTTAATGGGTATAATCGGTGTAACCACAAGAAGAGACAAGAGAAATTAGAAAAAATATTGACTTACATCATGGTTGAATTCTACACGGTGGATGTCTACGAAATTGATGGAGGGGTGCTGTGGTAGATGACCATCTTGTAGGTCCATCAGTGTCAGTTGGTCAAATGGAGCAGGGATGTAAGACTACAGCTGTGGGATGGCAAAAAATGCCACCAATTAAAGTGAAAGAGGGAATCCTTGAAGTCTGAAAGTGCGCTGCTTGAGCTTACGAAGCAGTGTAGCAACAAGATCATCGCATTTTTAGAGACAAGATTTGATGATTTCATGTAGGATATGGTTTTAAGGAATGACTCTCTACCTCAAGGAAAAGAGAAAAATGTTGTGAGGTCTTCAACCATCCTAACATATCGAGGAGTGGGACGTGGTTCTTGTTTCTGAGCAATAAGGACGCGGTCGACGATGATTATCAAAGAAAGTCGTATCTTCCTCCACCTAGACATGTTTTGTTCTGTCTCGAGCATACAACAAAGTTCAACAACCGTTATGATATTCTTCTTGCCAATAAGTCTCTTCCAAACTCGGTCCTTCCCTGCTACAATTTCTTTAGTGGTGTCGGGATGATACCCTTCGGGGAAAGAGCCACAAGGAATACCGGTCATTGTGTCAAATTCTACAAGACCATAACAAAGATGATTTTCACCAAAAACAGACTAAAGAGTGTGCTTTGGTAGACATAAAAGCTTGCGAATAAGGAAAGAGTGAATGAGCTTATACGATATTGGGCATTGACACCCAAAGAGGTCAGAAAGCTTTCCGAAAAAGACTGACGAATGGTTTCGAACTCTGGAGTATCTCGGAGAACACGGCGAATGAAGGGGAGAATTTCTGGTGAGTAGTACATGTTCAGAAGCTTGGGGGGGGGAATCTATCAATTGCAAATAATCTCGGTGGGAGATGGAGGTCCGGTTGAATTGTTCCTATATTTACAAGAAGTCACGGTGATTAATCATTCATGAAAAAACAAATTTGGAAGAGAACTTAAATAAACCTTATTTTCTAAAGTCGTACCTCCGATATCGTTTTGCGGTGGGGTTGGTTGCTTAGTAATCTTCGCTTTCTTCTTCGATTTCTTCATTACAGAGATGAGAAGGGTCGATGAAAAATATACGAAATTAGAGAAAGATAATGAAAGATGAATATGTGGGGAGGAAATTGCAGAATAAAGTAAGCGGCGAGAGTTCGCGATTTATTGTGTTTTTCGACAATTGATGAAGAAGAAGTAGAGGAATTCACAAAATTATAGTTAGATATTGGGGAAAGTAAATTTGAGAGTCGAAAGTTGGAGAGAGAATGTAGATGACTTTTCAAAATTCAGAAATTGATTTATGAATTTTATTTATTATTTTATCAATTAGTTTGAGTTGGGGGAATGGACTGTTAGTAAGAGTTAGAAGAGAGTGTAGTTAAGTCTTGTTTGAAGGTATGTTAGATATTAGACATCAATAAAGTTTGTCTCCAATAACAGTGTCTTTATGTGCAATTTGTAAGTGATAATGTGCGTTCAAGAATAAAATATTCCATTTATTTTGCAACGGCTATTTTATTTTCGAGCTTATGGGATATCACGTGCTATAAAGAAGGTGTCGCCATTTCCGAAGATTGGACCAATTAAGCTTCAACAGCTACATGCTTTGGCACAATACACTTTTGCCTTTTTAATCAATTACGGTAGATCGTTTTTTTCATTTTATGAATTCTGAAAGTTAGGAATTGTCTATTTTCGAGCTCTTTATAAGCTCTTTTAGTTCGTTTTGTAGCAACACACTTCTTTTTAACATTCGAAAACAGAACTATTCAGTTTAATCTCTCTTGAAGTTGTCTGTTTCATTACTTTTGTTTTCTATACTTAAGTAGATTCCTCGAGTAGAAAGCAAGCTCAATCTTTGTGTCTTGCGTTGATTCCCTGAGGCTTGGGTTCTTGGTCTTATTTCTCAAAGGCTTTCTACACCTTTGAATAGCTATATTTATCCAACTAAACTTTTCAATTCTCAACCAGGCCCTGCCCTGAGGCCAAGCGAAGGAAGCTCCTGCTTCTAACCTTTATTTTATAAGTAAAATTTCCGCTTTTTTTTTTACTTATCTTTTTAGTATAGTGGTAAAGTTTAGTGTAATTATTTATAGTGGTCTAGAGTTCAAGCTTCCTCTTTTTTCATTGCTTTAAAAAAACTTTTTTGACTATTTAAAGCACTTTATTTTACATTTTTAGCTTCCGGCCTATTTAACTCCGGACAAGTACTGCTTTCAACAACCTTGTGTTTAAAGCATTGGTTGATTCCCTGCCTACATCATCTTTATCAGAGATAAAGGCTCATATCTCAAAGTTGTGTTCATCCAACCTTTACCCCTTTCAATTTTGTTTTACAATTTATTTAAATTTGTATAACCAAAAATCATATATATACACACACACACTTGTCTACATCCACAATAATCACTTCAATGCTTATTTAATATACCTATCTACATTCAAAAGAGCTAAAAACTTAGAGAAGCTAAAAAAAGAAAGCAGTCAAAGTAGAAAATCATCAATATTTATCCTTGCACTGGATGAGATAATGATTATAATGATAATACTGGTCTTTTCTCAAATGCTTTATAAACCTTTAAGTTGTGATATTCATCCAACTAAGCTCGAAAACTCTCGACATACTTGTGATCAAACCATTAGTGGATTCTATTTCTACATCAATCCCCCACGGGATCCCATGTCAAGATTATACAGAAGGAAGGTCGGGTTTGCGGTAGTCATATAAGGATTCTTTGAGCCTGACCGAGCCAAATAAGGAAACAATACTAAATGTACGACTTGGTGAGCAAATCCAGGAAGTAGTATAAGAAGAGACCTTCAGTTCTTATTTCTTCACACAACTCAAAAAGAGTCTAGAGAGAAGTCAGAACAGAAACAATTCAGTAGAGAGAGAGAGACAAAGAGAGAGAGAGAGAGAGAGAGAGAGAGAGAGAGAGAGAGTGAGAGAGAGAGAGGAAGGATCGAGCGAGGAGGGGCTAAGGAGTTTTTCGTCGGAAAGCACTAGGAAGTCCAGAGTTTTCGAATCCTAGAAATTCAGCAAAGGTGAGGGCGTGATCCGCGGCAACTTAATAGTTAGTATTTTGTCATAGTTTGTTTGTTATGATGAAGATTATGTATTAAGGAAATTGTTATAGAAAGTTTGTTCTTCGTTCTTCGAGGTGCTTCTCACTGATTGAAGAATGTTCTTGCGTTATTAGGATATTTGCATGTTAGATTGCGTGAAATGATACTATTTTTAATTGATATGTTTATGTGAAGAACATAGATTTGATTCAAAGGAATTGGATTGTTCAGTTTAAAATTTTATAAGAACGGATTGAAAATTGAAGTAATTACATGATTAGATGAATGTGATTTAAATAAGGAAAGTAAGTTTGGCTGTAGGCCGCAAAAATGTTATGATTGTATCTTTGCTTTGGCTGTGATGGACCGTCGGGTCGGTGGACCTTTGGTCATATGTGATATGGATCGTTGGACCAGTGGACCTTCTATCATAGGGACTGTTAGGTTGGTGGACCTTCAGTAGTATGTGGTGTGGATCGTCGGGTAGGTGGACGTTCGATTGTAGGAACTGCCGAGTTTGTGGACCTTCGGTAAGATGGACCTTCGTGTTATGGGATCATCGACTCGGTGGACCTTTGATCGAACGGCGGTCGAGTTGGTGGACCTTCGGCCATATATGTAAATATGGGTAAACGTTAAGGAATGTGATTAAGTAATATGGGATAACAGTTAAGTAATATGATAACGCCTTAGTAGTAAAAAAAACGGCTAAGTAAGTAAACAAATTGGAAAATATTGCTTGGTTGTTAGATTGGAAGCACTAGGTTGCTAAAACGAAACATGTAATGTGATTAACTGATTATTGAGTAGCATGTGGGCGATTTTGAGCGTCTCACTAAGTAATTTTGTATACTCATGCCTCCTATTGTGATGTAAGTGAAAAGTAGTTATATGGACCGGAGCGCAAAACGACCAGGGCGACCGGGACTGGGTATTATGAATTTGGAGGATTTTATGGAGATTATTGAAACTTACGATCATTGTTTACTGTTATCTAACTCGGTTTTTATTACTAAAGTTGTAGGATTTTCTTATGTTATATAATGAAAATTTATTCGAGTTTAACTTAGAATTTTCTAAAGGCCTTTCAAATATTTCTAGGTCATGTGTTTCAATATGTTTTTATGTCATGTATATCGTTACGTTTCTCAAAACCAATAATATGAATATATCAATCAAGAGATAGTTTTTGACAAGAGTTGAAATTCAGTATATTTCATATTTGCTATATCTTATTTACTTTCAAGACATATGGGTTTGAAGGTAAAAGAAACAACAACTTGAGGAGTAGTTTAAACAAATGATGGAGTTAAATCATAAAATTTATTAAAACTATTACTAAAGGCACTGCTGAAAGAAATGAAATTCAAAGACAAATGTCGAGGTAGCGAATATGAAGAAGAGAACAAAATATTATTAGTAGATTAGAGCCTTATAACTGATGCATCTTCTCCTACATACAGTGAAATAAGAAAATGAATTTTGAAAAGAGCACAAACAAACCAGCATGAAGAAAAAGTTAAGATAACATTAAGAGAAGATGAATCTCAATATTGAGCATCTCAAGGTGAAGGAGAAAAGTTAAAAATAACAATCAAATATCACCAAATAACCAAGAAATTTTTACTCCATATTATAATTATATCAGTGGAGTTAACAATAAATTTTCCAACTATTAAATATATTTTAAGCTATAATTTTTTATTATAAATTATATTGTTGTATGCAGCTTTTATGTTTGTTTAGTTTTGATTTTTATGATTTAGGTTTTAATTTATGAAACGAACTTATTTATGTATTTCAATTAAGTTTTAGGTTTATTTTGATGTATTATAAAATATTAACTGAAGTAAAAGAAAAATGAATATGTGACTTTTTACATAAACTTTTAAATCAATTGTAAAATAGTAATATAATTCATATGTAATATAATATATTTAAAAAATATTTCAGTCCCATATATTTATGGAGCTATTGGTTTGTTTAGTTCAATGAATTTATAAATCCAAACTAATATATAGTTATTGGTCATATGCTATTGAAATTTGTGTTTAAATAATTTGTTATTGTTTATATAATATATAAACGTTCAAATAATATGTTATATAATTATACCAATTTACTAACAGATTTGGTTTCACAATATATTTGAGTGGATTTGAAATGATTTATTTGTTAAAAACAGCATTTCATTTATGTATTTTAGTTAATTTGGAAATCAGTATGCTAAAAATTTGAGTAAATTTGTTGATTTCAAATACTAACATAGAAGTTTAGTTAATACTTACGAATTCAGAAGTATTTGGTCAAATTTGAGTCTTTATATTTGTAACAAAGAAAATTTTCTAAATCCACTCAAATCCATTGAAAAAATAAATCAATTAGTAAATCCATATGATTTAATGGCACATAATTTAAATTAGGATTTATAAATTATAGAATCAATAAAATATGATTTAATTATTTATTTTTAATAAATCATAAACGAGTAACACATGATTTTGTTTGGATTTTCAAATCCAACTGAAATTCAAAAATCAATAATCCAAAATCCGATGGAACTTCTACATTTATAAATTCTAACTAAAATCACATGTAAAATTTAAAAAAATATGTAAAATCTATTTCGATTTATAGATATTTTCTAAATTCTAAGTTTTGGAGGTATCTCGTAAATTATAAGAAGCATATCATGATGAGGAACAATATTGGAAACATAAGAGTAGGACTAAGTGGCATATATATGGAGATCGCAATACAAAATTTGATCATGCCTTAACTGAACATAGACTTATCCAGAATATGATTATCGGTATGTATAATGAGGAGTGGAACTGGGTAAATTCGGAAGCTGAGATTGAAGGAGTTATCGTTAGTTATTTTAATGATTTATTTTGTTCTTCATCCCGTCGGACCCTGATAGTTTTCTGGAAGAAGTTCCTCATTTGGTTACATAGGCCCAAAATACTAGGTTACTCGCTACAGCCTCCGAAGAGGAGGTGAGGAATGCTCTATTTCTGATGCATCCCGAAAAATCCCAGGACCGGATGGGATGACAACATTATTTTATCAACAATCATGGTCACTATTTAAGGAGGATGTGGTTAACATGGTGAATAATTTTCTCAGCACGGGTGTCTTTGATGCCATGATTAATTTAACAAATTTTTGTCTCATCCCAAAACGGTTAGGCCCAATTGGATGACAGAATTGAGACGTATTAGTTTGTGTACTGTTGGTTATAAAATTATCTCAAAGGTTTTATGTCAGCGACTTAAAGGAATTTTACCAAGATTAATCTCAGAACCCCAATCAGTCTTTGTTTCGAGGAGTTTGATTTCATATAATAGCCTTATTGCCCAAGTGATGTTTCATAGACTACGCATAAATAAGTCATGTCAGGAAAAATTTATGGCTATCAAATATGAGTAAAGCTTACGAAAGGGTAGAGTGGCTCTTTGTGCAGTGTATTCTTTTAAAGATGGGATTTTCCCCAGATTGGATAGCACTTATGATGCATTGTATATCTTCAGTTAGTTATCCAGTGTTGCTCAACGGACATCCGAAAGGATGTATTGTCCCTCACCGGGGATTGAGTCAAGGGGACCCTTTATCCCCAGATATTTTCATTTTGTGCGCGGAAACCCTTATTACTAATATAAGGAAGGAGGATAGAGAGAAACATTTAACAGGCCTGAAAATAGAGCGAGGAAGACCTTCCATATCTCATTTGTTATTTGTGGATGACATATTATTTTTTTGTAAAGCTATAATGGAGGAATTCGGTGTTATCTTGAAGTTACTCAAGGATTATGAGGCGGTGTCGGGCCAACAAATTAATTTTTTGAAATCTTCAATACAATTTAGCCACAAGGCCTCTGAAGTTTTAAAAGCTGCCATTCAAGGAAAATTAGCCATTACCACTTTGGATGGGATGGATAACTATTTGGATATTCAATAAAGCTAGGGAGGGTCAAAAATACAAATTGGGTATTTAAATGATATAATAAATAACAAGGTAAATAGTTGGACAATTAGGTTTCTTACGAAAGGGGAGGGGGAGAGGTCCTGATAAAATATGTAGCATCAGGGATGCCAACGCATGTTATGTCATGTTTCCGCCTACCAAAAGGGGTAACAAAGAAAATCACAAGTATTGTGGCCCACTTTTGGTGGAGTAGTAGTGGGAACAAGAAAGAAATTCACTGGTACTCTTGGGACAAAGTATGTAAGTACAAGGAGGATGGGGGTTTGAGTTTCTGGGATCTTCAGGATTTTAATACTGCTTTACTGGCGAAGCAGTTTTGGCGTTTGATTGACAAACCCTATTGTCAGTTTTCAAGAGTTTAAGGACGTTATTATCGGAAAAACTCTTGAAAACCAATCCTATGGACCAACACAAATCTTATTCATCCCCTTTTGGGTGGAGAAGTATTTGTTCAGATAGTTTTCTGGTAAAAAAGGCTAATCAAAAGAGTGGGCACATGTCAATCTATTTCTGTATGGAATGATCCTTGGATCCCCCCTCTTCGCCTGAGGTCAGCTTTACCAAAAACCAAAACCAATTTTTAAATTCTTCCCTTAAGGTGGAACATCTTATTAATCAGGTCGATTTCTCTTGGAATTTAGATCTTAATGCATATATATATATATATATAAATCCAGATGATTGTAAGATCATCAAAGGTTTGGCCATTAGTCGAACGCACTGTCCGGATGCATATGGTTGGATGTTCACAGATTCAAGAAAGTATTCGATCAAGTCAAGATACAAAACTGAAACATTATATCCTGACAAAGAGAAGAGGTCAGTATATTATGCTTCGAACACAAAACCCTTATTGGCCTTTACATGGAAGTTGAAATGTTCCCCGAAATTGAGACAATTTGTCTGGCAAATACTATCTGGTACCTTACCGGTTTTTACGAATATAAAGGCCCATGGGATGGATTGTGATTTACGGTATGGTTTATGTGGGGCGGAGGAGGTAACTATCTACCATGTTTTTTCGAATGCCCATCAGCTTTACAGGTCTGAGCTATGTCTAAGATTCCTTCCTCCCACCCCAGGAATCTTCCCATCTTCCTCAGTTTTCACTAGCATGGATTACTTGTTTTGGAGACTTCCGAAAGACCATGATTTTAGTTATTTTCCATGGATCTTATGGTTAATCTGAAAGAGTAGAAATGCTAAAATTTATGAGAATAATAATGGGAATCCAAAGGAAATACTTCGCATAGCTGAGGTAGAAGGGGCATTATGGGCGGAAGCACAAATTATAGAGCCTCAATATCATAAGGAAGTCCAACCGGTAACAGATTTCCAGTCCTTGGGATCCACCAGAATTTACTATTTGATGGTGCATGGAAGGAGCAGGGTGTCTAGACAGGTCATGGCTGGTTATGTAAAACAATAAGATCCAATGAGAAAATGATGCGAGCGATGAATCTCCAGAGAAGTCTGTCACCTTTACATGCCGAATGTGAAGCTTTGATTTGAGCTATAGAGTGCATGAAGACACTTCAGTTCCCAAATGTAGTTTTTGCAACAGATTGTTTTCAACTGGTGAAGATGGTGTCAACACCCGAAGAATGGCCAGCATTTACTATGCATATGGAAACGTTTCAACGCAGTAAGACTTTCCTCCCCTCGTTCACAATCAGACGTATTACAAGGGCACAAAATTCTCTGGCGGAAAAACTTGCACGGGTGCAAGGAATTGTCCATCAACTATGTTTTACATTGATTCAATCCCTCCGATTTGGCTTTTTGAATCGGTGGGTCTAATTTCTTAGTTTAGTTATTGTTGACAAAAAAATTTTCTAAATTAAGAAATTCTTAGTGTGACATTATAATAAAAAGAGAATCACTCTAAAATGCAGTACATAGTGAAGTTGGAGAGAAAAAACACTATTTCCACCACTATTACGATGTTTTACTGTTTGGTTGGAATTAATCTTAGTTTTGAGATTTTGTTTATATATTATACTCCATCCGTTTTATTAAGATAAATGTCTTAGAAAAAATTTGTTTCACAAAGATATTTTTTTTGTGTTTTCTATAAAAATATTTTAAATTTCAAAAAAAAAATTAATACACTTTATTGAATTACTATTAGTTAAAAATTATTGAAACTGAAAATTACAGAAAAAAATACATTTATTATAGTGATTTAATATGTTTTCTTATTATATGTGAAACACCAAAAAAATCTATCTTTATGAAAAAGATAGAGTAATTTTTAAAGATTTTTAATGTAACGCCATTGCTAATCATATTTTTTATAATCAGTTTTCCATAGTATTGATGGACTTTTATAATTAATATAGCTTATGCCTTTATAGGCTAAGTTTTTTTTCTTTATATATAACTAAATGTGCTTGATGAGAAAAAGTTATAGGACAAAATACATACTATTAAGATGGACGCACTAATTTCAAAAATAGCACATGGTATATTAATGTGCAATAAAATATTAACATAATTTTTATATATCATTAAAAAAAAATCATTAAACCCTTTAGCAACATATGAACATGTAAACATTAAATATTAAATCATAAATTGAGTAAAATAACCTTAAAATTATATTATTTGAAACTATTATTCTTTAGATAAATATA
Source organism: Moricandia arvensis (assembly GCA_905132765.1). Taxonomy (NCBI): domain Eukaryota; kingdom Viridiplantae; phylum Streptophyta; class Magnoliopsida; order Brassicales; family Brassicaceae; genus Moricandia; species Moricandia arvensis. Next base: position 34,356 of record CAJHQP010003895.1, on the reverse strand, counting down.
TGCTATATTGGAAAAATATGAAATTACTTACTAAACAACAATTTGTGATTTCATAGCCAATGCGTTTAGTTTCTTGTGTATTTGGATCCATTTTCCGAAACATAGCAGTAAAAACTTTTCTTTGGTCATTTTTGGAAGTATTGAAAGTTATATGCATCATTCTGTGAGATATAATTTCATAATGATCCAGCATATTTTTATATTATAAATATTATGTTATGTTTTTTTGTCATCAACATAAACAGACTCGATTAATACTATGTTAACCAAATTGGTGACTCTGTGTCAATATGAATAACTTGGCTCTGCTGAATCTGTACACTTCATGTAAAAAAATATGTCGTTGTATTTTGAGTCTGAGGTTCATTGTGAGCGAAAAAAGTGTTGAATCTTTCTTGACATCTACGAATCTCCTCTGAGTATGTTGCGAAAGTAGTTCATTCCTCTGGTTTAGAAACCATCTTCACCACTATAGAACAATATGTCGCAAAAGTTATATGAGATTTAGCATACACTCCATTGCCAAAATAAGGGATTCCAGTTCTGAATGCAAAGTGTGAGAGTTGGTCGTGTATTCCGAGCTCCCATGAATCCTTCAAAACCCTTTAGTATAGTATACCAACCATGTCCTGAAAATTTTGCATTTTCCTTCCAAGATCCGTTCGTGAAACACCATCTTCCTTTTGTGTGATTAATGTTTCACTTTCTTCATCCATGTTAGTTGAACCTTGGGTTGCATTCTATTGTGCTGCAACCTGAGCTTCCATCCATAATGTTGACTCAATTTCTGCCAATTGAAAAATATCTATGGGGTCTTTGTCAATATCATTAAAAATTTGTCATTCATGTCTTCTAAATGTACCATGGAATCCATGCGAAATGTTGGTCATCCACATAGTTCGATATTCGCCAGAATAATTAATCTATATTAGTGAACATTCAAAGATTATATGGTTTATCGTCTCTTCATATGCACCACATCACACTTTATCCCTCGTTGTAGTAGATTCTTCTTAACCGATAAACAACAGCTATGATTTGCCATAAAAATGCTTCAACTTTGCAAACTAGTCAAGTTGATTTTTAGTGGATTCCCATGCATCTAAGCCAACTACTTCCTCAGCCTTCTGTACACTAGCAAAGGGTGGTTGTGATTCATTCTTCGATATTGAAAAGGACATTTCCCCTCTGCATAAAGTCTTGTTTGATTTGTTTTTGGAGTCTTTGATGTAGTCATCTTTCTGTAAAAAGTGTAGAATGTAGGAAGGAAGACGTCAATTATGATATTTCCAGAAACATATCAACGAGCACGACAATTAGCATATCTAATTCAACAATACCCAAACTGATAATCGGCATGTGTACAAACGTAGCACAATTATTATATCAACTTTGTAGCACTAGAAAAATTGAATAAGTGATACTCAAAATCAAATAAACTAAGTGATGGAGCCTAGCCTTTGATGGCATAAATAGGTGAATTAAACTGATTAAAGCGTAGATGAGCTTGTAAGAGTGTGGAAATCAACGAGAATAAGTGATGAAAGCTTTAAGATTCGAGAAAATTGAGAATTTTAGAAATGGGATTTATGGTTCTTCAGATTGACTGGGTTTCAGATTCACTTGCCCTATGTGAATCAAAGATTTTAGTGGTAGAGAAGGGTGCATACAAGACCAAATCAAGGAGAAATCATGTCAAAAAACGAAAGAGAATCGAGAGTTTGACGAATTGACGAATTGACAATTTGGGGATTTAGGGTTTATGGGTCACAAGAAAGGGGATTTTCTTGGGGTGTTATTTTAAAAGTTTTACTTTTTTCTAGTGTTTACGAAGACTTTATATTAAAAATAAGTTATAACTGGTTTAATTTATTTGTCTGATTGGGTTTTTAAGACCTTTCGTGACATTTTTCTTTTTTTTTTGTGTGTTACTCAGTCTTTATTGAAAAAATGTAAGTTATTATAAGTAAATTTTCATTAAATATTCATTTTGGTAATGTTTAAAAACAGTTTCTATTCATTATTTGAATATATATATATATATATTATGTAAATATTATATAAATCATATATTGATCTAAATATGATATCATGATAGTTAATTTAATTATCTGGATTCAAATCAAGAAACTTCGAATATCTTAGTTTTAGGATAGGATTTTATCTCATATTGTATAGCGGATATTGGGTATATTGGTACCTCGAAAATCAACCAGAGAGGATTTTGCTCTAAAATTTAGGGATGATTGGTTGAGACGTATCTTTAAATTTATGGTGTAAAATTTTCTTTATAAAACTTTTGTTGTAAACGTAACTGCTGTAACTGTATATTTTTTCTACAACACAAAAAATCTTGCTTTAGTAAATAAAGGTTTTACAACCATTTTTTTTTTTTGCTGTAATTTTATAAATTAACTTAAAACATTATTGGTAATTTTAAATGGTGTAGATAAAATAAAAGTTAAAGAAGGTATATACCTCCCAACCATTCATCCTCTTTTTTTTGGTCAAGTCCATCCATTCATTCTCTTTTTGGTCAAGTCCATCCATTCATTCTCTTTGTTTACTAGATCGTAGAGAAAATGCATAGTCTTTCGAAGTAATATATCCAACTGTAAGAGTCATAACTCCAAATTTACTCCATAATCACAATATACAATTCCTTATTTGATCTAAAACGTAACACTAACTTCCATACAAGTTTTGATAGCCTCTATACCAACCAAATTTTAGCAAAAAAAAAAAGAACCTCTTATACCAAAAGGGAACAACACTTGGAATATCTCTGCAACATGCAGATGACGACAGACGATGGGTGTGTCTGAAAAGCGAGCTCATGAATATAATGGTGCATGGGCAACACTTGAGAGACTTAGATACGTCTATAGATTTATAATAAAAGAAAAAATCAAAATTTTAATTTGTTATGTTTTAGAAATAATGTTTGAGAGATTTGTTTTCTGATATATATAACCATGTTTTTGCTCAAAGTTTTACTTTACTGTAATTAATTTCTAATGCAGAAAATAGAACTCAAAAATTTGAAATAAGAGAAGTGTCTCTTTTAGTCTTCTATATTACAAATGGGGAGCCAAATTACATTAAAAGAAAATAGGCCATGTTAATTTGTTTCTAACTAATAATTGGCCATTAACGAATGTTTCTAAATTTACTTTATAGGCGCGGTGACACTCAAATAAAGAAAAACACACACCTAAACCGTTGTTGTTGAGTTCTACATAAACCATAATTTTTTTTGAAAAATAAATAAACCATAGTTTTTTTTTTTTTTTTTTTTTTGATTAATCAGGGGTGTCCGGCGGCCGAGACCAACCGACTAAATCCCCTGAGGGCCTCCAACCCGGGTACAGGCGGGTAGGAATTAAATCCCACCTGTGAGGTGGCCAGCGCGGATCGAACTCGTGACCCGTATCGACCCCGAAGCCACCACCAGTTCAGAAACCTCCAACCCCAACGTGTAGTCCTCCAGTAAAACCACCTCCGGTGCAAAAACCTCCAACACCAACCTACAGTCCTCCTGTCACGCCACCACCAGTTCAGAAACCCCCACCCCCAACTTATAGTCCTCCTGTAAAACCACCACCAGTGCAAAAGCCTCCAACACCAACCTACAGTCCTCCTGTCAAGCCACCACCGGTTCAGAAGCCTCCAACCCCAACTTACAGTCCTCCAGTAAGACCACCACCAGTGCAAAAGCCTCCAACACCAACTTATAGTCCTCCTGTGAAGCCACCACCAATACAAAAACCTCCAACACCAACTTATAGTCCACCCATTAAACTGCCACCAATGAAACCTCCTACACCTTGCAGTCCACCTATTAAGCCTCCACCAGTGCAGAAGCCTCCAACACCAACATATAGTCCTCCTGTAAAGCCACCACCAGTTCAGAAGCCTCCAACCCCAACTTATAGTCCTCCAATAAAACCACCACCAGTGCAAAAGCCACCAATACCCACCTATAGTCCTCCTGTGAAGCCACCATCGGTGAAACCTCCAACACCAACTTATAGTCCTCCTATAAAGCCACCACCAGTGCAGCAGCCTCCGACACCAACATATAGTCCACCTATTAAACCACCTCCGGTGAAACCTCCGACACCAACTTATAGTCCACCTGTTAAACCACCACCCATACAAAAGCCTCCAACACCAATTTATAGTCCCCCTATTAAACCACCACCTATACAAAAGCCACCAACACCTATTTACAGTCCTCCTGTAAAGCCACCACTAGTGCAAAAACCTCCAACACCAGCCTATAGTCCACCTGTTAAACCACCTCAAGTTAAGCCTCCAACACCTACTTACAGTCCTCCTGTGAAGCCACCACCAGTGCAGCAACCACCATCACCATCCTATAGTCCACCTATTAAACCACCTCCCGTGAAGCCTCCAACCCCAATTTATAGTCCACCACTTAAACCTCCACCCGTGCAAAAGCCACCATCACCAACTTACAGTCCACCGCTTAAACCACCTCCAATGAAACCTCCGACCCCAATTTACAGTCCTCCTGTAAAACCACCACCGGTACAAAAACCTCCATCACCAATTTATAGTCCTCCACAAGTTGGATATGGTACTCCTCCTCCATATGCATATCTTTTGCAACCATAGACATAAATGGTTAGGATAATGAGTTTCAATGTAAAACACCTTTAAAGATTGCCAACTAGGCTTTCTAACAAATGTGTATGTTGTATATGATACCGCATATTATGTGGTAAAATAAATAAATGTTTTATATATTATAAAGGTAATATTCAGTATGATCTCTTTGCAATCCATCTCTTGGTGGATATCACTAAATTATATGTCACACTCTAAATTTTAAGGGCTAGTTGTATATGTGTTTTTTAAATTGACTTATATTTGCATTCAAATCTAAGAAAAGGGTAAATATTGTGTCTATATTATCATGCAACTGTTAAACTATCTCAGACCCTACTCAAAGTTAGGATTTGAATATTATGTAGATAATATTGATGAAACTCAAATAATATAGAAGAATAAAATAATTTCAAGTAAAGAAAACTCAAATAAAGTTATAAATAGTACCCATAATCTTTGAAATAAAGTGACTAATGATAGTGAAAGCATAATTAAAAAAATGTTTATTGTCAAGATTTGAAACCAAAAAATTCTTATTTATTGCTTTGACAAACGACTGATTCATTCAGCAACCAACTTTTAAGTATGCTAACAATATCAATGAACTAAAATAAAAATGTGAAATTTGTAAAAAACAATATTTTGGCTTTATAAATCCCAAGTAGTAGGAAAAAGGAAATTAACATTTTCTCAGAAAAATAAATAAAGTACTAAACTATATCAAGACAAAAAGTGATGATACTCACATTTAGATATGTGCATTTTGGTACTTGGCACGGTCCTGGTCGCTTATTTAAGAGATTTGAGAGTTTAGTAGAGAATTTTATGATCCATTTAGGAACTTAGGATATTAGGTTTGGATTCGGTTAGATAGTCAACGGTTTGTCTCGGGTACTAATATTAGGAACCAAAATTTTTTGGAAAAAGTTCGGTTTCAGTTTGATTAATTTTTTTGGCTAATTAAAAAATATTGGTATTTAGAAAAAATATTGGTTAATGTGGATGAAGCGAAAAAATTAACGGATAGTTCGGATCATGTCAGATAAAAAATATTCAGGAACTTTTTGATAATTTAAGATAATTCACTTTGTCAAATACTTTTAACTATTTTAATAGGTTTATAAATAATATTTACATATATTTTTTTTTTAAATTTAAATATAATTAATACTTTTGACATAAATATAATTAATACTTAATATATGACAAATATTTCTTATATAAGTACCCATTCAGTGCCCGGTTTGAGTCATGTATTTTGGAAATAGAAAATATGTAAACCAATGTATTCTAGTTTGTTTTTCGGCTTTGTTTTTTTTTTTGATACCATGCTGATTCAACTTAAACCTAATACTTATTAATTACAGAAACTTTGAAAACATTATATTAATTACAAAAACTAAATTCATTAGCTATTTTATTTTACATGCGATTCCAAACAAAGGTCATCCATTTGGATTCAATTTTTTAACAATGGTCAAATCATTGATTACATTATCATATAATATATATTATATTATGTATGATCATCAAATACCTGGAGCATATGCAAACATGATGAACAGCTTCATTTCCATCAATCGATGAAAATGCTCTCTCTACAGCATACAATCACAAGAACGGCTCTGCTTATAACACTTTGGAACCTCCGAGAAGCTTGCATTTTATAATTTAAAAAAAATCGCACTTCCTCTGGGAACCAAACCACATACCTGGTGTAGAAGCCTTTAAACCTTGGCCAGGCCATGGTGCTTCCACATGTTTGTTTTCAGTCTATATAATCATTACTAAAAACAGTCTTAATCAGTACTAAAAACTCGTTCAACTTTGTAATTTGAAAAGTAAATTATATCTTCTTTTATTATCAATTACATATCCTCTATATATTAATCGTGGAGCATTTTAAGTGAGAACTTTAACATCAATGCTGATGTCTCCGCCTCACAACCAACCTCAGACCCCGTTATTAAATATCCTTCTCTTGCTAGAGAAATTACACAATGTGCCATCGAGTGGACCAACACATAGTTAAAAGAAAACTCATTAAAGTAATGTCTGGCACTTTTAAATTGACCATAACAAAAACCGGTTCACCTCTATCCCCTACAAATTCAATTCAAATTAGAAAACATATGTTCCATATATCATAACGTGCAATTAACTAACTGTTGTTTAAATATTGAACAAACCAATGCACCTATATATATCACAAAATATATACAATTAATTGATTATATATGTCCATATAGGTTGATGTGAGAACGATTCATCAGTAACTCAGGATTACTCACATGTGATATTGTATGACTTGTTACAAACATTACAACACAAATATGTGAACCATTAAGTAAAATTGAGTTATTATTTTAGTTTAAGTTTACCAAAGTATCCATGATCAAATAAGATATGATATAGTTAGTGTTATCAATACAAACATATGTTTTCTTTCATCTCATTTTCATGCAAAGATAAGGTTTAAACTGGTTAATACATGATCAATATGAATTTAAACCGGCATGTAATTTGTCACTTTTTTAAAAATAACCCAATACTTACAGGTGTGCAAAAAGAATTACAGTGAGTGTTTTTATAATTATAATAAAATATCATATATTTATTATGCCTTGGTTAGTAGGACTTTCTATAATTCAGCATAGCATATACTATTGTACTATAATTGAAACTTTCATAAATTTCAAATATTCACCTATAGTAATGTCATTACTTGAGAAAGAAGGCTAAGATTATTTATTAAGCGAGATATTGTTTGCCTATATAGAGTCCTCTCATATATTCTTATTTTTGTGTGAAAAATGCATGAGATAATATTATGTCAAGGATGCACCATGGATATATGAAAGACCGTTTTATGGTAAGTATAGAATACACGTTCCAAATTTAGAAAGGCTAGATCAAAATATTGTCTATTAGTCTTCTAATCCCCTATATAAGAAGGTCGCAAACTATGGTATATGAAAGCATATTGAAATCAAAAGTAATTAAATTTCGGTACCTGTATTTAAAAATGATGGCTTTGTTCGGTGCAGTCCATGTGTTGAAACCTTTCAAATCCATGTGAAAAATCAAAGTGAAAGTGATAAGGTTTTGGAAGCAATACTCTCATGCTGGTGGTCTCACAATTGAGATATCGACCAAGACGTAAGTATATATTAAATTTTTTTACCTTTGAATATTAATATGTCTATTACACTGATTCTAAAATACATTACATTTTTTCTGTTTATTGTTAGGGAAACAAAATCAAAGTGACTAAAGGACTTGGTCAATCAGTTCGATCCCTTCATGTCACAAGGAATAACGAAGGTTCTTATCAACTTTTCACTCAATCATTCTTATGGATCATATCAAACAATAAGTCACCCATATAGGATTCCATTTCTTTCAATCACATGTGTCAAGTTCTGTGAGGATCTACCTTTGGGAATGACTGGTTTACAACCAGTCAAATATCGTGACATTCTTTAAGGGTTACTATACCCAGACTATTTGGTTGGTGAGTTTCGTATCTAAAGTAGTCAAATACCTATGTTATATTTGATGACCTCCAATATTAGTGAAATCTTTCTTTCATGATGAAGACATTTTAGGGCAAATTATCGAGGATTCCCAAGTTGAAAGTGGTTTCAGTTAACGAGAAAGATACACAAAAGATCTCCTTGGAATTACGTAACAAAGAGTTAGTTTTTCACTTGACTCATACTATGCTAATGCAATCCTATTTATTTTTACTAATGATAAGTCTGATTTGTTAATTCATTAGGGATGAACGACTTTCTATTGTACTTTAGGGTAAGTTCGAAACTGATGTGAACGAGAAAATTCAAACAAGAGGGGAACAATCAATCACTTGTGTTGTTTAGGTTTGGGAAGATAAAAGTAAAGGTAAATAAGACGTTTTGTTATTGCAAGGATTCCAATCACCTTTCTTTTCGACTAAGTTGCAAGAAAGTTGAATGCTCACAAACAATACTTCTTCAGAATACCCAATTTATTTTTTGGATTCTTTCGCTTACTTAAATTATGCCAGCTAAGCATTTATTACAAGTTTTCGTTGAACCATAGTATTACATTTTTCTGTGATAAAGTATTATATTAGTATTTTTTGCTTATTAGTATTGTATCTTACAATTTATATTTATAAGAAAGGGTATTCTCCTAAAATCTAAAGATCAACGACCTTACATGTTAACACAATTTGTTTTTTTTTTTGCGGTTTATTGGTATTGTATCTTACAATCTATATTTATAAGTTTGTATATCTATAAGTCGGTATTTATTCAAAAAAAACCTGAAAAGTATATTTTATAACAGAGTTCAATTTTGATTTGAACACTAACCTTTGATATGTGTTGTCGGTGATCTTCTTTATAAACCTCGAGGAATCCGAGCCTTAAGACGAGTTGGTACAGTGAGATTGGAGTTTGTTGATCTATTACATTTGGATTTGTCTCTTATCAATCGGAACTCATGAGTTCCAGTTAAGCACAAATGAGATTCAAACAGAGCCAAAACAGATGTGAGTAAAGAAAAATGTTTTTGAAAGGCTAATTTACAGAAGATTGTTGGAATAAATCACATGTGGAGAGTAAAAATCTTTCGAAGATGAACCAAAAAATTATCCCCTTTTCGATTTCATGTAGGTATTTTTTAGTAATCCATTTCTGATTTTTGTGCAAAGAGTCAACCAAAAATGTACAAATATCTAAATTTTATTATAATATTACAGCTCAAACGTTTTTGTTAAGTGGGCTTCTAAGATAACAATTTTTCAACACCAAGCCTGAAACTAGCATCGTTATAGTTAAGGTCCAGAACTATTAACATATTTTTGCTTATGTGACATGATGAACGTAATGTTCGAATATCAAGGTTACTAATCAGTTGACATTTGTTATACCAATTCATGCGCGCATGCGCGGGGGTTATCAACTAGTATTTGATTATTGAGATTTATGATTTTTCAAGATTAATGACTTCTTATACAGGTTGGTCGTGATCAAATTATGCTAGGTCAACGTAGATCGGGAGGTTTTGAGTAAAGCATCAATCATGCACTTCAAGTTTTTAAATACTTAATTTATTTTAGGTGGCAAATTTTATACAGACTATTTGTTAGGAATAGTGGTTATATGTTACAATAATGCATACTAGAATATTTATTTGAGTTTAACATATGTTTACTTGTTTTTTCTCTAACTTGAATATTTAATAGGCAAAATAATGCTTCGGAGTATAAACATATCAAAATTAGATCTAGTTGAATTACATAATTAGAGTTGAAATTATTATTTTAATTTCTTCTTTTTCTCTTACTGCTGAATTATTATTTTGATTTTCTTCTTCGTAAAGATCAGGGGTTCTTAGTAGGCTCGTTGCATGATTTAATCTAGTATTGACAAAAGTAATTGTAACGCCCCGACCGCCCATGGCTAATGAGCCTTTCACGCCCGTTCAGTCATTCTGTGGGCCCCAATATGTGCGACGGGCAATGCACCATTTTTTGGAGGCTTGAAACTGAATATGCTATCATCATATGACATTTCTCCGTGTTTTGTCCTCAGTCGTACATTATTATGAATCACTTCCCAATAGGTCACTCATCCTTTCACTACTCCAGTCTAATCACACTTAATATATTGGAGTTCTAAATGGATGTGTGGCCGAAAATATAAGTGCACTTTGATGACATAGGTAGCCAAAACATTTCTCTTAAATATTTTCATATACCACAAAGTGCGATGTTACAATTCACCCATTCTCAGAGAATGCAACGTCCTCATTGCATTTTTTGGAGGCTTGAGAAAGTCTTATTTATTGACTCTGCAATCACCACATGACTTTTTTCGTGTTTTGACCTCACTCGCACGGTATCGCGAATCACTTCCCGAAAGATCATCTAAATAGATGTGTGACCAAACATTAAGTACATTTTTGATAACATAGGTAGCTAAATCAGTTCTCTTAAATCTTTTTATATACCATAAATCGGGATGTTATGATAATATTAATAAATATAGGTTCATTTAGGTGAATAAAGTGAGAGTAACCATATAGCTATGTAAGACAGCCGCTGGTTATGTGACAATTTGTCCCAACCAGCGTTAAAAAGAAAGGACACTCTTCTTCTTCCCTGAGCGTGAAGCCAACACACATGTCACCACTCTACCCATGCCCGGCTTGTGAGCGTAGGCTTTCCAGTTAAATGAGTTATATTGAATACAATCATGGTGTTCTATTCCATTTATAATGTGGCTTATAGAGTGCATTGTATAATTTAAGTTTGCCTCCATGGATTTTAGTTTACTTTAAGATGATGATCATAGCGTAATATATTGTATGACACACTATCCATTCATGTTACTATATATAGAGTAGGAGCGAAAAATGGAAGTCATATCACTACCAATAGTTTGCCAAAGATCAACGCAAATGTTGAAAAGGTAACATTAATCAAATTGTTCTAGGGACTTAGTTCGCCATAGTAGGGTGCCACATGTTTGCAGTAAACTGTTATTTGGAAATGACACAATGAAAAATGCAATTGAAAGAATCACATAATATGCTTCATCAGACTCCTAGCATTTTAAAACCAACCTCATAGACGGCTTACAGTACTAATTGTGCAGGGTTGACAATGTAGATGGCTTCCCCTGCATATTGCTTTGCTGCATTTTGGTGGCAATCGCCTGAGATGTGGACACAAAGATATAGTTTATGTGTGGCAAATAGTTCAACCATTATGGGTACAGTCAATATCATTTGAAGGTGACTACTACCAATATAATATAGTTACATAACAGTTGGGTAAAATTATATATGCCGACGTACAAAAAATACTATGAATAAAGGCTATCCATTTAAAGCATAAATAATACCAATATTGTATCGTCCCATGCGACTACAAACACAAGTCACTTTGTGGTAGTACATATCTCCATGTGAGACTATACAAACGAAGACATACAAAAGTATGTGGAGCATACATGGGTACCAATGAAGATGGCATAGAATATAAACATCACAGAAACATAACTTAATAATGGGGCGTGAAAAAGACGCGCCACCAAATAAACTCTCCCAACCCTATTACTCGAAGCTCCTCCTCCTCTGTGCGTTGCTTGCCTCTTCGGTGCCTTACGGCGCTGCGAGAGGGTCTCCTCTAACCCCGTCATATCCAAATCTCTCTCTGGAGTGGGTGGTTGTTGGTGAAGCGATTCCAAACTGGCCGTAGTCGTCTCATCGAGTTGTGATGGCTTACGTTGTGCTTACCCCTAGCGACTGCTGCTGCGTGTACCTACACATCACCGATTTGGTGGTCTCCTCTTCCGACTTCAAACATCCTAACGGCATGGACCCTAAATGTTGATATTGGCCATTTCCTTCATGGGCTTTCCGGGTATGCTCTGTTTAAGCTAGAGGTCTCAGGATCTCAGACTCTGATGTTGGTGACATCTCTGTCGATCCATTGAGTCAAGATTAGGCGGTTGTTATCTATTGAGTGATACATTAATTTAGCTCCTCATCTCTCCTTTTTTTTTGATTTGGTGTTACTTGTTAGTCTGGATTTAAGTTATAGGTTGCATCAGCTTGGATAGTGAAGGTTCTTCGTACTATTCGAGGTATGGGTCACACATTTCAGATGAAGGATGTACTAAGACCCGGGAGGTGGTGATGCTACCCTTTCTCCTTATCGGCTTAGAGGACGAGTGTGGTGGAGTTTAGTTGAGCACTATTAAGCACTCATGGTGTGTTTTGTTCCGTCATTTTCCTGAACTTATGTTCAGTTCATTCATCCCAGCTCGGACTATGAGTGTGGTCCTTGAACGGGTTTGATTATGCGGCTCTGAGGGAAAGAAATTTGTTTGGGTGGACATTCAAACCAGCTTCCCGCTTGCATTTTGTGCCTCGTTATCTGGTTTTTTGGGTTTCTCCATTGTAGTTTATCTCGGTTCAACCTTTCATCCGACTTATCAAGAACCTTATTGTTACTTATTGTCATGTTTGCTCCAGAACAGAACGACTTCAGGTTCGATTGCTTTTGGTTCCATGTTTTTTTACCTTTTTGCCGGGGGATCAAGTCTTGAGGTCTTGTAGTTTGTTATCACATCTTATACACCTCAACAATTCATTTTTGCAATGATATTTACAATTTAGCAAAAAAAATGGTAGAGAAACCGCGGTATAGCTGGAATACACAAATAGATTATTTTTTTTACGGAAAAAGGTTATTCTATTACTCAAACTTAAGGTGGCCTGGATAACCAGACCAGAATAGAACAACCAAAATAACAAAGTTTGCGATAAAAGGAACGAGCTGTCCTAGCTAAGGAATCAGCTATTCCATTTTGCGTATGTGGGATGTAAGAGATCTTGAATTCCGGTAGCAAAAGTTGATACATAAATAGATTAAAAGATATTATATTGTAGATGATGTATGGGTGCATATTCTTTAATAACAATATAGGTCTAGCTAAAAATATAAATGGACATGTCCATGACAATCTGATAACTCGACTTGTATCCAAATTACTATTCTATGTTAGACCACGATTTCATTACTGGACGGTGAGAAAAAGTGGTTGAATGGAAAATGGTGAAAGCAATGTCAAAAAGAATGGCTTGGTTGTTTTGTCAACAACAACTCCTCACCAACCCCTCAAATCCTCTCCTATAAATACATGGTGTTTTTTCACGTCTAAAATCATCCCAAAACAAAAGAGAGAGAGCAAGAGAAGAAGAAAGAAGTTTGTGAGAGAAAAAAAAACTTTTTTTCTTTAAGAAATTAAGAGTAATTTCTTGAGTGTATTTGGGATCGGGGTGTGTTGAGAGCCTTGTAAAATTTCCCGGTGATAATAAAAGGATCGGTAGCAGGTCCCGGAGACGTAGGCACGATTGGCCGAACTCCGTTAACAATTTTGTGTGTCTCTTCCCGCTCCCGAAAATTCTGATTTTCCGCAAGGAAATTTGACCCGTATTTCCTAACAACTGGTATCAGAGCTTGAGTTACGGTGATCAGTCAAAAAAATTTGTCGGGTTCGTCGACGGAGGTGTTTTAAACACGGTAGTTTCAGAAACGATGGGAGGCGAAGACGGTTCGGCACACGGTATCGGGAAATTTGACGGTACAGACTATGCATTTTGGAGAATGCAGATTGAAGATTATCTGTACGGAAAGAAGCTTCATCAACCACTAAGCAAGAAGCCTGAGAAGATGGATCAGGCTGAGTGGGAGCTCCTTGACAGACAAGTTCTGGATGTTATAAGGTTAACACTGTCGAAAAACGTTGCTCACAACGTTGCGAAGGAGAAGACCACGGAAGGGCTCATGAAAGTTCTCTCGGATATGTATGAGAAACCTTCAGCAAATAATAAGGTGTTTCTCATGAAGAAGCTCTTTCATTTGAAGATGGAAGAAGGTGGCCTGGTTGCCGCACATGTGAACGAGTTCAACACGATTGTCAACCAACTGTCATCCGTTGAGATCGAGTTTGATGATGAAGTGCGCGCATTGATCCTGTTGGCATCTCTGCCAAACAGTTGGGAGCCAATGAGGGAGACGGTTAGTAATTCTGTCGGTACTCAGAAACTTAAATTTAATGATGTTAGAGATCGTATCCTTGCTGAGGAAGTTCGAAGGATAGACTCTGGGGAGACATACACGAGCTCTGCTTTCAACGTAGAAAACAGAGGACGAAACCTAGACAGAAGTAACCGGAGTAAAGGCAGATCGAAGTCAAGGAATGGATGGGGTCAGTCCAAATTCAGACAGCCTCCGGAGTGCTGGAATTGTGGAAAGACAGGCCACATTAAGAAGAACTGTCGGGCACCACCCAAGAAGGAAGACAACAAGGGAGGCGGAGCCAATGCAGTGACACGTGAGATTGCTGATGCATTGGTAGTGTCTGTTGATTCCCCGAGGAAAAGTGAAGCTCGTGATGCAGCTGCAAATACCACCAAGGCGTCAATCTCCTATGTTGATAGCCCTATTGATTCATGGGTTCTTGACTCAGGAGCGTCATTCCACACGACGCCGCACCATAGCATTATGGAGAATTATGTTGCGGGAAATTACGGAAAGGTATATCTTGCTGATGGGTTACCTTTGGACATAGTTGGCATTGGAGATATCAACCTGAAGATGTCAGATGGACGTGTGTGGAAGATTACGAAGGTCAGACATGTGCCAAAGTTGATGAGAAATCTAATCTCGGTAGGTCAACTTGATGACACGGGGCAAGATGTCAACTTTGGTGGTGGAGCCTGGAGAGTCAAGAAAGGTTCCATGGTGGTTGCTAGAGGTCATAAAAGAGGCACTCTCTATATGACGACGAGCTATCAAGACACTGTTGCTGTTGTCGAGGATGACAAACAAACCAAGTTGTGGCATTGCAGATTGGGGCACATGAGTGAGAAGGGGATGAAACTCATGGTGGCAAATGGTGCTCTTCCAGATCTGAAGACGGTGGATCATCAGATGTGCGAAAGTTGTATCCTTGGAAAACAGAAACGAGTTAGTTTCTCAAAAGGAGGAAGAGAGCCAAAATCTGAGAAGTTAGAGCTGGTGCACACTGACGTGTGGGGACCCGCTCCTGTTGCATCGCTGGGTGGTTCGTGCTACTATGTGACCTTTATTGATGACTCCACAAGAAAGGTGTGGGTTTACTTCATGAAGAACAAATATGAAGTGCTCTCGTTTTTCAAAAGATGGAAAGCCATGGTTGAGATTGAGATGAATCTCAAGTTGAAGTGTTTAAGGTCTGATAATGGTGGAGAATATATCAGCGAGGAGTTCAAGAGATATTGCGCTGATAATGGAATCAAGATGGAGAAGACTATTCCGGGAACGCCTCAACAGAATGGAATAGCGGAAAGGATGAACCGAACCTTGAATGAGCGTGCAAGGAGCATGAGATTGCACTGTGGACTGCCAAAGACGTTTTGGGCAGATGCAATTAGTACCGCAGCTTTCTTAATAAATAGAGGACCGTCGGTGCCGTTGGGATTCAAGATCCCTGAAGAAGTTTGGAGTGGAAAGAAAGTAAACCTTTCTTATCTAAAGGTGTTTGGATGCTTAGCTTATGTTCACATTGACGATGCTGCAAGAAGTAAACTTGACTCGAAGTCTAAGAAGTGTTACTTCATCGGTTATGGTGACACGGAGTTTGGTTACCGGTTTTGGGATGATGAAAATCGGAAGATCATCCGCAGCAAGAATGTTGTGTTCAACGAAGAAGCGTTGTACAAGGATAAGCTAAGAGAAGGCTCGGAGAGGAAAGAGCCTGGAGCTGTTGACTTAGATGATATCCTGACACCAGGGTTGCCACAGGATACCCCAGCAGCAGAAGAAGAAATCTCTCAAGACGAGAGTGGTGAGGCTGAAGAGAGTGATGATTCTGAAGTGGTCCCATATACACCTATCACGGAGTTACGACGGTCAAGTAGAGTCATCAGAAAGCCTGTAAGATTTTCTCCATCACTTAACTACATTCTACTCACAGATAGAGGCGAGCCTGAATGTTATGAGGAGGCTATGCAAGTTGATGAGTCGATCAAGTGGGAGCTTGCAATGAACGACGAGATGGATTCGTTGTTATCAAATCATACGTGGGAGTTAGCAGATTTGCCTAAGGAGAAAAAGGCATTGCATAACAAGTGGGTCTACCGAATAAAAGAAGAACCTGATGGGAGTACGCGCTATAAGGCGAGGCTTGTTGTGAAAGGATTTCAACAAAAAGAAGGCTTTGACTACACTGAAATCTTTTCTCCAGTAGTCAAGTTGGTGACTATTAGAACGGTTCTTGGACTGGTAGCAAAGGAGGATTTGCATCTTCAGCAGATGGATGTGAAGACGGCATTTCTTCACGGTGATTTGGATGAAGAAATTTATATGAAGCAACCCGAAGGCTTTGAGGTCAAAGGGAAAGAAAGCCTTGTTTGCAAGCTTAAGAGGAGTTTGTACGGTTTGAAACAAGCTCCAAGACAGTGGTATAAAAGGTTTGACAGCTTTATAAAAGGTGTCAGTTTCTTGAGGTGTGAAGCTGACCACTGTTGTTACTTCAAAAGGATTGAAGAGTCCTACTTGATATTGCTCCTATACGTGGATGACATGCTGATCGTGGGAGCGGACTTGCATGAGATTAATAGCTTGAAGGCGAAACTCTCGGAAGAGTTTGCGATGAAAGACCTTGGAGAAGCAAGGCAGATTCTAGGGATGAGAATCAGTAGAAGCAAGGAGGGTCTTAAGCTATCACAAGAGGAGTATGTGAAGAAAGTCCTCAAGAGGTTTAACATGGATGACGCAAAGCCAGTCAATACTCCGCTGGCAAGTCATTTTCGGTTATCCAAGGAACAGTCTCCTAAGACGGAAGACGAGATGGCATATATGGATAAAGTTCCATATGCTTCTGCTATAGGGAGCCTGATGTACGCAATGATGTGTACAAGGCCAGACATTGCACATGCAGTGGGAGTCGTTAGCAGATTTATGAGTAATCCAGGAAAGGAACATTGGGAAGCTGTTAAGTGGATTTTCAGATATCTGAAAGGGAATCCAAGTTTGTCGCTATGTTTCACGAAGTCTGAGATGGGATTGCAGGGATATGTTGATGCTGACAACGGAGGCGACATTGACAGCACAAAGAGCACAACCGGATATGTCTACACTTTTGGCGGTACTGCAATTTGTTGGGTTTCAAAGTTGCAGAAAATTGTATCTCTATCAAGCTGTGAAGCTGAGTATGTTGCGGTGACGGAGGCAACAAAAGAGATGATATGGCTACAATCTTTTCTAGAGGAGTTAGGCCATGACCAAGGGAAAAGTGTATTGTACTACGATAGTAAAAGCGCCATCGACTTGGCAAAGAATCCAGTTTACCATGCTCGGATGAAGCACATACATCGTCGATATCATTTCATCAGACAAGCATTGGAAGATGAAATGTTGGTGCTTGAGAAGATCCCTGGAAATAAGAATCCGGCAGACATGCTAACGAAGGTTGTAACGTGCGAGAAGCTGAGGTTGTGTGCAACCTCAGTTGGCTTGTTGGAGTAACAAGCTGGGAAGACCTGCTACATTGATCAAGGTGTGAAGACAGATTGAAATCAGTCTTCAAGTGGGAGATTGTTAGACCACGTTTTCATTACTGGACGGTGAGAAAAAGTGGTTGAATGGAAAATGGTGAAAGCAATGTCAAAAAGAATGGCTTGGTTGTTTTGTCAACAACAACTCCTCACCAACCCCTCAAATCCTCTCCTATAAATACATGGTGTTTTTTTCACGTCTAAAATCATCCCAAAACAAAAGAGAGAGAGCAAGAGAAGAAGAAAGAAGTTTGTGAGAGAAAAAAAAAAAACTTTTTTTCTTTAAGAAATTAAGAGTAATTTCTTGAGTGTATTTGGAATCGGGGTGTGTTGAGAGCCTTGTAAAATTTCCCGGTGATAATAAAAGCATCAGTAGCAGGTCCCGGAGACGTAGGCACGATTGGCCGAACTCCGTTAACAATTTTGTGTGTCTCTTCCCGCTCCCGAAAATTCTGATTTTCCGCAAGGAAATTTGACCTGTATTTCCTAACATTCTAAACGTGGAAAGTAACTATACTATTCTAACAAAATTCGTATATTACAGATGTAGTGATTCCCCAACATCAATCATGATTCCACAATGAATCCCCGGCCTTTTTTGCAGACTTCAAACACTACTTACCTAATATGTTTTTTGGTTTTCTTCCCTTCTCGTGCTGTCAACGTATGACTACCACCGCGGTAACCCTAATTTCCCACGAAATCTCATCAATACTCTCCATGGCAATATCACAGTGTACGACTTTCCCTTTATCCCATTAATTAACTGTCTCTTCTTTGTATGCCTTAACGTTGCTCCTCGTTATCACTTCGAGGTCCAATCAACAACGCTTCAGAGTATCGATTTTATCATAAGTGAATGTGAAATTTTGGTCTCTTTTCAATTAATATTTGCTATATCATAACACAAAGCAATTACGAGTATTGAGTATTTTACTGTATATTTTCAGATTTTTTTTAAATATAAGTAGAAGATAGAAATTTGGTATCTCACTTGTGAAAATGTGCCCCATAACCTCTTTAATCATGTGCTCTTTTTCTAGTATTTTATCTACTAATTTATATTAAATTTAATAATTTTATAAAAGGTAAATAACCTTATGTTCAGTCATTCATGATTTTCATGCTTTTAAAACCTTATACGCCATGCTTATTGATTTTTCATGAGTTCATCGTTTTCTCTTGCTGTCTTAAGGAGCGTAAGGTCTCCGGTCGACCTGCAGTGCTGATTTATACCAACCGAGCCACACATGATTGATCCTGATGCAGCAGCTAGTATCTTCTATTTTAGTGCCAACATAACAATATAATATTTCAAATATTAATCCTCTAGCTTATAGGAATTGGTTTTGGTTTTCTCTTTAATTTTTCCTTTCTTAAATTAGTATTATCCGTCTCCTAACAGGATTTGTCCAAAGTAAAATACTATATAAACAGATTTGAGGCACCTGTTTTTTTTGGTCTTTGATAATTAATAAACAAGAGCTTTTTTGTTGTTCCTTGTGCAATTTGATTCAATCCATCTAGCAAGAAGTTGGTCTTGAAGAAGGTATCTCCGAAAAATCTTTGATTGATCCAAGAACAGATCTCTTGCCTCTGCTTACTTGATCACAAGAAATTGGTCTTGAAGAAGGTATCTCCGAAAACTCTTTGATTGATCCAAGAACAGATCGCTTGCCTCTGCTTACTTGATCAATCGTTCACCATATTCATACACTACACCTAGTTGGTATCAGAGCTTCGCTATGCTCCTACGATTCAGTGGTGAGGCTAAAGAAGGATGTTCTTACAATAGAGATCAAAATCACGCGATAAGCCATCGCAGATCTTCAAGCTCAAATAGCTAAAGAACCTTATAGATGTAGTGGCCACCTTGACTATACAGCACGCGACTCCGGTATTTCCCCCTGAATATAACGACCAAGCTGATAAAAACAAAGAGTTAGAGGAGGACGAAAATCCTTTTGCTCGCCTTCATCATCAGCATGTCATTCTTCTGGTTGAGTCCTAGGAACATGCGTGATTGCGAAATTTATGAAGCTTTCTTTGATCTCTTGTATTTCTTCACGATAGGATGTAAATGCAGGTCATTCTTCTGGTTTTGAAACCATCATACCACTTGAGAACAATCTATTGCAAGCATCACATGAAATTTCTAAGATTTTTTATACACTTCATCGCCCATATAAACGATTACGGTTATGCGTGTAAAAAAGATAAACTGATTCTTGTATTTCTTGACCCATCAAACCATTTACACCAGCCATTTTTAGTATAAGTATTTTTATCCATAAGCCATCTGTAAAACACCATCTTCATGTCCTTTGTGGTATACCTTGAGCTACGTCCTTCATATTTTGTGAAAATGATGGTTGAGACACATTTTGCACTATCTGAATGTGGGCTTCCTTCCATAGTTCTGCTTCAGTTTCAACCAATTGTAATGTATCTCATGGATCTCTATCTATTCCGTTGAAAATCTTTTTATTTATCGCTTTCCAAATATACCAAAGAATCCAAGCGCATTGAGCATCTTCTAAGTGCGAAGAGATCCTCCAATACAAATAGTCTATATTCGTAAACCCGACAGATGAGCCCATTATAATAAATATAAAATGAAAAATATTCAATCAAATTAAAACTATTTTCTGAAACTTTATCTATAAACAGCACGTAAACAAAATTCATTTAAATAACTTCTCCTTATATATCTTGTGGGATTTGGGTACCATACAATTTTCTTTTCTTTTTTGTGGGTAATTTAAGCATGTGACCTTTAAAATCCTAGTAGATGACCCAGAATTTTGAAATTTTAATTTGATCAATACACCAACTCATCGTTGGTACATTTTCATTAATGGTTTATTATTATATTATGCTTCATATATAAAAAGAAAACAGAAACCACCTTCGTACACTAATATCACAAACAAACTTCAGTTCAGGCATGGACCTAAAAAGACAGCTAAGATAAATACATGTCTTTGCACTTACATTATACAATATATTACAATGAGCTGCAAAATATACTTTTAAACGGTGCATCTTATGGGATACCGATGATGGGGAAGAAGGGAAGATAATAGCTCGTAGGAGCCAGCCCCCACTCCGGAGGAACAGGCAAATCAATGGTCTTGGACGAACTGAAAGACCTGAGGCTTCTTGGACATGATTTCAAGAAGATCAACTTCGAAGAGAGACCATATTTGTCGCCTTCGAGCTTTACAATCTTCGACATAATGTTCTTTTTGGAAGCATAAAGTTGGTTGAAGCTACCTTGGAGCTTCGCTTCGCAATCCGATTTGATTCTTGAGGGAAGTTCCGACATAAACTCGCCCTTCTTGTCCGTTGAGACGGTGAAACGCGTCTTGGAATGGCTACAGCTAACGCTGATCATGATTCCTGAAAAGAAGATATAAAGTCTAGTCATAAATTGAATGACAAGAAGAGCGTTGATCATTATAACAATGTCTCCTGTCACTTGAGTTCTATCTCCTTTTGTGCTATATTACAAGTTAAACATTTAGAACACAAACTAAAAAAAGTCTTCTAGTTTAGTGTTAGTATTAAATGGACCTGAATAATCGTAATCACTGGGACAGTCGTAACAAGAGACTTTTCCTTCGAGGAGCGAAACCGAGACCACGAGGGAAGATGAGATCAATGCTGCCGTGAAAAGGAACAAAGCTAGGAAACTTAACTGCATAGCCATTGGAGATGGGTCTCTTGAGGAACACATTAACAAGAAAGATGTGTATATATAAAGTAAATAGAGATATTTTTACGATACAAGGACTATCACAAGTTTTACAATTGCTTCATTACTGAATGGGACCCAAAAACCAAGCATGGTAGTTGGTTCGGCGTTAAATGAATGGGTATCTAAAATCTTATCCCCTTGCACTAGATTTAAATTTAATATAGCTGATTGATATGCAAAGTAAGATCGAGATTGTGGAAGTTATTATAAACATTTCTCAAGAACCTTAACAACAAAAATAAACTCTATAAATTGGAGATCTATACTTATGTATATAATTTCCAAAACGTTTGGAGGTCAATACCAATATTTCATCTTATGCCAATACTTTTCAAAAATCAATTTCTCTTAACAAAGGTTCAGTTTCATTTTCATACTATTCACTCCGTGCATATGTTTCGACTACAAGTTTACAATTTTTGAAAAATAATTAAGTGACTCATCTATCTATAATATTAAAATTGAAGTACATTTTGAAAATAGCCCTTAATATAACTATTTAATTACATTCTAGTGCCATTGAAAAACTTCCTTATTTTAACTTTTAGCATTTATTATTTTTATCAATTAAAGAAACCATAAAACATTCATAAATTGATTTTCAAAATATTTAATGCTAAAACATAAATTTAAAATAAATATTTAATATACATGATAAAAACAATTAATGCTATATTGATTTAGGTAAACAATATAAACATATGACAAACATCTTTTTAGATATATTAATGCTATATTAGTAATAAATAATTAATTAAAATGAAAAAACAACCATAAAGCCACCTAAATCGATTTAAGTATTCATTTATTAAATTTAGAACGCAATATTATTTTTAAAAATAGTTATATTTCACTATTTATTTGACACGGATGTACGGATCAAGATCTAGTTAGTCTATTATAAATGTAGTGATTTTACTGAGTTTTGTGGTAAGAAAAAAAAATACCTGTTATTATTATGGAAAACAAATGGGTTAATTTGCAAATTAATCAATTTTGAAAACGAACATAAAGATATAATATTAATTTTGACATTATTAAGGTAATAACATTTAATCCAAGATTTAAGGGAAATTGCCAAAATATCACTTTCCTTGTATCACTTTTCAAAAAACTTTTCAAAAATATCTTAATCACTTTTACCTTTGTTTTTTAAGAAGAAAAAACACACTTATAACCTTGGGTTAATTAATCTAAAACTTTTTTTCTTGAAATGGAAGACTTAGGGTTTAGAGTTAAGAGGTGGTGTGGGATAGGGGTAAGGTTTAATTTAAAATTTAGGATTCTAATTAATTTTTAAAAAAATTTGCCCCTTAAAAAATGGTATTTCTTAAAATATTTTTTTAGTAAAAGTAAAAATGAAAAATGATACAAAGAAAAGTGATATTTTTGAAAATTTTCCAAGATTTATCCAATTATATATTTTAACTTTCCAAGTAACGGATGAGAGAGAGACAAAGGAAGACGTTGATGCTTGGGGATATGGTCGACGTCACACATTTTTGCTAGCTAATAAAGAGTCGATGTTCTATTTAACCACATATAGCAAAAAAATATCATAATATACTGTTTTCATAATTTGTAATAACCTAATTTTTAATATAAAACACAATCATTATAAATAGAATAAGAGAAAATTGTGTGAATATACACTGTGTATGTGTGGTGAAGGAGATGATAAAATTGTGTTTTGCCATTATTTTTATAAATTCTATTGCCATCGAAAATATATTCCATTTACATACACATTGCACAGTTACAAGTAAATGAAAATATATCCACTAAGTTTTAGATTTGAATTATAGATGTTATCAGTCTTAGTAAGTAGAATGAGGAAACCAATATAGAATATACAAGTGCATGGGTGGTTGAGATAAAGATCAAATTGATTTTGCAGTTCTCATTCTGTTTTGCAATGTGAAGAACATTGTTCTATTTAGGTAAATCAGTCAGATAGTGAATTATTAAATTTTTATACTAGAGTCTATTTCCCCCTAGCAAATCTCAAACAGAAACTATTCATTTGTCAGGAAAAAGTAAATAAATAAAAGAGGAGTATTGACAACACTAAGCGTGATTTTAATAGGGGCCTTAAATTTTAGGTACGTTTCCACCGTACTGTTTACATTTAAAGGTCGGTGGCTGACCATGGCTTTTTTCTATCACATGGGTTTGGACAAAGAAGGAACAAGCTTCAAAATATATGGATCCATTGAAATTTATACCAAGCTTTTCGGAAGTTAAACAATAAATTTGGGATATAGTAGTAGTTTCGATATTTAATGTTAAGACCAAATAAATGCAGATGAAGAATGAAATGGAACCTAAAGGCACATCAATATGTCCTTACTTTAGACCAGCCTACCTGTAAAATATCTTATGAAAACTAAAAGAATAAATCATGATGGAGTTGAAAACTAAAAGTTGGATTTGGCCAAATATTTTTCTAAGATTCGACTTCCAGTTTTGAACGATTTATTAGGGCTAAGTTGTTCCAAATATTATCCCAGTGAATGATATAGGTGGTGTTCATTTTCTATCATGGGTCTAGCTATTTCGGAAATAAAAATTAAATATAACTAAACTGAACCAGCCGGAACTGGACATTTGGGTATTGGGTTCCATTCAGTTTTGAGTTTCAAACCTATGGATGATTTTGCAAATTTCAGGTTCTCATTTTGGTTTTGTTCGGTCCAGTACCTCAAAACTGAATATTCTTCTTTTTTTTATCACATGTTCACCTTGAACCTTTTTTCTACTAATGTAAATTAACTCAGCCCAAAAAAAAATATTTTAAGTGAGTATGATCCTCTTGGGATAGACTTTGTAAACACCATTTTTGAATTTCAGTTCTGATTGTGTTTAATACCTCTATTATATGGCACCTTCCTTGATGTCTGGTCAGGTCCATTCCCACTGAGGAATGAAGACGAATGCCCAAGTAGAAATGGCAAATTGGGCTATATCCCACGGGCCAACCCATATAAAATCTATCCGGGCATATTTGGACATTAAGATCTATGCCCATTTAATTGCAAACGTAGTGGGATGATCCGCTGCGGTGTTGGGCTGTGTGTGGGATGGCACAAGTCTATACTTCTGTGTAATCTCGCTTCCATCAACATTCAGAGGAGCCATTTTATGAAGTGTGGCAATTATCGTAAGGAATTTCCCCATCATAGATTCTCGGATGAGTAGATTCTTTACATCTTTTATAATGGAGTTAGTTAGAATTGTCAAAACATATTTGGTGCTACAAGTAATAGAAGCTTCATGACTCATACCAAGGAAGAAGCATATCAATTGATAGAGAACTTGGCAGCAATCTCTACAAAGAGATGTCATGACTATGATCGGCCTACATATGCTAGCAAAGTTGAATCACTAAACTGTTTAAGCTGAATGTGTTAGTGAACATGTTTCTTAAAACAAATCAAAGAGGTGTGAAATTTTGTGAGGACACATGAGATAATGATCTATGTCAAGACCTATTTAAAGATGAATTTTGGACCGGGAATCCCTTAGACATTATTTGAAAAGTGATTTGACATTTGTTATCACCCAATTAATTTTGAAAAAAAAATGATGATTCAATGATGACATGGCTTGAAGCTAATTGTGACATGGATATAGAGATTTAGTGTTGATTTATATTTTTGGTAAGTTTATTAGAGTATAGTAATAACTAATAAATTATCATTAAAATTAATATAATAATTAAATAAAATATAATAATTTTTACAATTTTTGAAATATTTTTTAGTTCTATTTTTATAATTATATATTTTTTATGACTAACACAATTCTTCAGCATTTTTAGATAAAAGTTAAACAAAAAAAAATCAAATCCCAGTTCCATTCGTTTTTTTTAATATCTATAATTTTTGAATACTATTTAGTTTTACAATTTAAAAATTATATACCTAAAAGATTCTCTTAATTTTATAGAATTTGATTTAATATATTTTTACCAAAGTGAATAAATTAAAAATATTTCCTAAATTATAATTTTAAATATATACATATTTATTATTAAATAAAAGTCTAAAAATATATATTTTATTATAATTAATGAAAATTTAAAATTAAATATTTTAAACAAATAATAAAATTTATAAATTATAAAAAAGTATTTTTATATATAATTAAAAAATTTATTTTTTTATTTCTGCACTTGGTGTAGAAAAACATTTAGTCAATCATGATTTGACCAGAGATGTTATGTACCAAACCCAACGCATTCCAAGCCAATTGATAGATTACACAATATGCAATTTCTGTGGTTCAGAAATAGCAAAAAATCTGCGAACAATTAATCCATATGGGAAAGAGAGTCTCGCAAGGCAAATCAACTTAGACTAATTCCCGTAGTTTATTGAAAAGTAATATGCTACCTAGGTAATTACTGGTACTTTATTTTTGAAAGATGTCTTTATCAGATTTTGCATAATGATGTAAGAGATACGATCCTTAAAATTTGAGAAAATGATATACTTTCATGATAAAATAGAATATCATTGCTACATTACAGTATACAGCGAGGCTTGCTCGTACTGCTGTTAATAATGTTAGCTTGTTGAGTTGTTGTTCTGTTTTCTTCGTAAACATTTCATTTCTATTTTATATCAATGTTCTGTGTGATTTCAGTTAGGGATTTTTTTTGAATAAAATGCTGGGTTTTCTTTGTTTTCTTTTAACATTGGTCAAATTATCGATTTACATATTTATATATTTTTATTTTATTAATATGATAATCAATTACATATAGCATATTCGAACATGATAAATAGTTTCATGAAGAATGATTCAACGATATAGATCTCTCCATATCACTTGGATCAACGAATGGTTTTGCACGTACAACATTTTCGATGGATAGATTCTCTCTATAGCATATGATCATAACAAACGGCTCTGCCTACGACACATTAAAACCTCTGAAAATTTTTCATTTTATAATCAGTAAGAAATTACGTTTTCTCTAGGAAATGAACCCAAACCTGGTATGGAAACCTTTAAACATTTGTTACTAAGACACGGTGCTTCCACATGTTGGGTTTTCTTTGATGCGTAGGGGTTTTTTCTTTTTACTTCAAGCGATTACTATTTTATGTACTTCTTTTTTGGTTCCGAAATATTCTAACTATTGTTCCATAGTTCATTTGGACCAGAGATTAGAACATGTAAATAGGTCTTCTAGAACATGATATATATGCTCAGTGTTTTTATTCTTTTACTCATACTAGGATGTAGACCCCCGCGAAATCGCGGGGGCAGGTTAATATTAAGTTTTTAATATCAATTTTAAATAATAACATATTAATTATTTTAAAATAAAAGTAGATAATTATTTTAAAAATATATATAACTGATATAGTTAAAATAAAAACATTAAAGATGAAATTTTTTTATAGAACTTTATTATAAATAAAATATATTGAAAATATTAATGTCAAAGGGATGAAACACTTTAAAATATTAAAATTTTAATATTATTTTTAAAAGTATTATAATTGATATAGATAAAAATATAATTAAAACATTTATGCTAAAATGATGTATCCTTCAGAATTATCAGGTTTACTAATCAATATTCAATTTTTAATATTATTTTCAAAATGATTTTATATAAAATTTTAAAACAAAGAAGGTTTATATATTTGTTAACTTATATATTTTTTCTATCGTGAAATGATTCAGTGCAAATGTACAATGGTTAATTTTCTTAAAATATACAACTCTTTAACGAATGAACATGTTTTCATTTTATTGGTTTTAATATTTAAAAAAAATTATTATGAAAGAGTTCAATGTTACGTTTCTCGAAATATACAACTTTTTGGTTATAAAAATATTCAAGAAAATGTATAATGGTTAAGTTTCACAAAAGATGCAACTCTTTAAAGAATGAATGCTTGTTAAGTGAAACTATGATGTTATACTCGAGTTCTTAAATAAATTTTAACCGTTAGATTTGCGATTTTGAACAAACTCAACCGTTAGATATTATTTTTTTTCTTATAATAAATTGATGACGTTCATGGTTAAAGAAAATATGTATTTTAAGATAATAGGAGATAGACACATCATATACTAAAACAATTAAATGATGTCAGTTATAAATGTTATTTTGAACTTTTTCAAATAAAAATGATGATGTGAGTGGAAAACAAAATAAATTTGCTATTAGATTGTTGTTTAGTTGGGTTGTGATCCGAAGATGAGTGAATTATAAACTTGGATAATGATTAAAATCGAACATGATATTATTTTCCTTTAAGAGTACTAGGATGTAGACCCCCGCGAAATCGCGGGGGCAAGTTAATATTAAGTTTTTAATATCAATTTTAAATAATAACATATTAATTATTTTAAAATAAAAGTAGATAATTATTTTAAAAATATATATAACTGATATAGTTAAAATAAAAACATTAAAGATGAAATTTTTTATAGAACTTTATTATAAATAAAATATATTGAAAATATTAATGTCAAAGGGATGAAACACTTTAAAATAATAAAATTTTAATATTCTTTTTAAAAGTATTATAATTGATATAGATAAAAATATAATTAAAACATTTATGCTAAAATGATGTATCCTTCAGAATTATCAGGTTTACTAATCTATATTCAATTTTTAATATTATTTTCAAAATGATTTTATATAAAATTTTAAAACAAAGAAGGTTTATATATTTGTTAACTTATATATTTTTTCTATTGTGAAATGATTCACTGCAAATGTACAATGGTTAATTTTCTTAAAATATACAACTCTTTAACGAATGAACATGTTTTCATTTTATTGGTTTTAATATTTAAAAAAAGTTATTATGAAAGAGTTCAATGTTACGTTTCTCGAAATATACAACTTTTTGGTTATAAAAATATTCAAGAAAATGTATAATGGTTAAGTTTCACAAAAGATGCAACTCTTTAAAGAATGAATGCTTGTTAAGTGAAACTATGATGTTATACTCGAGTTCTTAAATAAATTTTAACCGTTAGATTTGCGATTTTGAACAAACTCAACCGTTAGATATTATTTTTTTTCTTATAATAAATTGATGACGTTCATGGTTAAAGAAAATATGTATTTTAAGATAATAGGAGATAGACACATCATATACTAAAACAATTAAATGATGTCAGTTATAAATGTTATTTTGAACTTTTTCAAATAAAAATGATGATGTGAGTGGAAAACAAAATAAATTTGCTATTAGATTGTTGTTTAGTTGGGTTGTGATCCGAAGATGTGTGAATTATAAACTTGGATAATGATTAAAATCGAACATGATATCATTTTCCTTTAAGAGTATTTCAACCTTATTCCAAACCTTGGATTACACGAAATCTCTTTTTATGATGAGATAATAAATTTCACTCTTGTTTTAGACTAAGATACAAGAGAAACAAAATAAGATTTATTGTTTATATATTTTCTTCAAAGATCTTGGATGATCTTTGAACAATGAATTTTTCTCATTCTCTAACTAACTATTGATTTCTATTTTTATCTATTTTGTCAATCCTACACCTCCTTATATAGAGAACTAAGAGTTACAACCAAAGTTGCAATGGTTAACAAAGAGTTCTAATGGTTAACACTAATAGTTCCAAAAGTTAATCAAGAGTTACAATTGTTAAAATCAATAGTTGCAACCGTTAGCAAGAGTTGCAATCATTCACACATATTTTGGTGATATTATATTTGCGCCTTTTGGTGATGACACATTCGCACTCTTTCAGTGATCTACATTCGCACCCCTTCGACACGATTTGTTCACACCTTTTTGGTTACAACACATTCACACCTCTTCGGTCATGACACGTTCGCACCTCTTTGGTCACGATATGTTTGCACCTCTTCAGCCACAACAAGCTTGCACCTCTTTGTCCAAGACACGCTCGTACCCCGTCGGTCACGACATGTGCGCACCCCTTGGGTCATAACACATTCGCACATCTTCGATCACGATACATTCACACTCCTTTGGTCATGATCATTCTCACATCTTCGGTCACGACACGTTCGTACCTTTTGGGTCACGACATGTTCGTATCTCATTCAAGATACATCATTTATCAACTAAAAGAAGAATGTGAAAGGGTGTGTTGTTTAAAAATAAAAAAATATATCTAAAAGGATATATCGTTCAACAATTAAAAGAGGCATGTGAAAGAACACGTTGTTTATACCTCTTCAGTCACGACAAATACACACATCTTTGATCACGACACATTCACACATCTTTGGTCATGACACGTTCGCACCTTTTAGGTCACAGCTTGTTCGCACTTCTTAGTTTGTGACTTGTTGACACCTCTTTGGACACGGTACGCTCGCACCTTTTCGACAAATACACACTCTTACCATGTCGGTCACGACACATTCACACCTCTTCTGTCACGACATGTTCGCACCCCTTCGGTCATAACCCATTTGCACTTCTTTGATCACGATACGTTCACATCTCTTCAGTCATGACCCCTTCGCACATCTTCGGTCATGGCATGTTCGTATCTCATTCATGATACAATATTCATCAACTAAAAGAAGCATATAAAAGGGTATGTTGTTTCAAAATTAAAATATCATCTGAACGGATATATCGTTCAACAATTAAAAGAGGCATGTGAAAGAACATGTTGTTCGCACCTCTTCAGCCATAACACATTTACATATCTTCGGTCACAACACGTTCGTACCTCTTCGGTCACGACAAGTTCGCACCTCTTCGGTCACGATACGCTCGCACCTCTTTGGTCACGACACGTTCTCACCTCTGCGGTCACGACACGTTCGCACCTCTTCGGTCACGACACGTTCGCACCTCTTCGGTCACGACACGTTTGAACCTCTTTGGTCACGACACGTTCGCACCTCTTCGGTCACGACACGTTCGCACCTCTTCGGTCACGACACGTTCGCACCTCTTCGGTCACGACACGTTCGCACCTCT
The DNA here is from genome assembly GCA_905132765.1 of Moricandia arvensis. NCBI lineage: Eukaryota > Viridiplantae > Streptophyta > Magnoliopsida > Brassicales > Brassicaceae > Moricandia > Moricandia arvensis. Next base: position 3,888 of record CAJHQP010003895.1, on the reverse strand, counting down.
TCGGTCACGACACGTTCGCACCTCGTCAGCCCTAATACACTCACACCTCTTCGGACAAGACACACTCGTACGCTATTGGTCACGTCATGTTCGCACCTCTTTGATCACGACACATTCGCACCCCTTCGGTCACAATCCATTCGCACCTATTCAATCACGATACATTCGCACCCCTTCGATCATGACCCGTTTGCACATCTTTCGTCACGACATGTTCGTACTTTTTGGGTCACGACATGTTCGTATCTTATTCAAGACATCGTTCATCAACTAAAAGAAGCATGTGAAAGGGTGTATTGTTTAAAAATTAAAAATGCATCTGAAAAGATATATAGTTCAACAATTCAAAGAGAGGCATGTGAAAGACACATTGTTCGCAACTCTTCGGTCACGACACATTAACACCTCTTCGGTTACAACACCTTCGCACCTCTTAGGCCACAACATGTTCGTACCTCTTCGGTCACAACACGCTTGCACCTCTTTGTCCAAGACATGCTCGAACCTCGTCGATCATGACACTTTCGCACCTCTTCGGTCACGACACGTCTGCACCCCTTCGTTCACAATCCATTTGCACCTCTTCGATCATGATATGTTCGCACCCTTTCGGTCATGACTCATTCACACATCTTCAGTCATGACACGTTCGTACTTTTTGGGTCACGACATGTTCGTATCTCTCAATATATGCCATTCATCAACTAAAAACATGTGAAATGATATATTGTTTAAAATTAAAAAATGTATCTAAAAAGATATATCTTTCGATAATTAAAAGAGGCATGTGAAAGAGCATGTTGTTCATACCTCTTATCCAACTGCTATTAAATAATGGAAACACAAAAATACAAACAAATATGGAAGTTGACGAGAAAGAGTAGTTAGTCGGTTGTTATCATTTTTTCACCTATTGACAAATGACATCTTTTCATAAATAAGTTTATAATTAATAGTTCTTTAATTTTTTTATAAAAATATGTGAATGGTTTCTAAAAAGGGTTGTGTCTTTTGAAAGGTCGTTTCTTTTGAAAGAGTTGTATCTTTTGAAAGAGTTGTGTCTTTTGAAAGGTCGTCTCTTTCGAAGAGTTGTGTCTTTTGAAAGAGTTGTGTCTTTTAAAGAGTTGTATTTTTTGATGTTTAACAAAAAAGGAAGGGTTGTATCTTTTGGTGTTCTTTTTTAAAAAGAGAGTCGTGTCTTTTGATATGTTAAGACACACATTTTAGATTAGCAACTGATGACATCATACGTTTAAACGAAACTAAAGCTTAACCGTTAGATTGTATAAAAAGTAATTTTTGACCGTTGGATTGAAATCTTTTTTTTTATAAAAAATGATGACATCGATGACCAAAAACTGGTTTGCTACTATATATAGATTTTAACCTTATTCCAAACCTTGGATTACACGAAATCTCTTTTTATGATGAGATAATAAATTCCACTCTTGTTTTATACTAAGATACAAGAGAAACAAAATAAGATTTATTGTTTATATATTTTCTTCAAAGATCTTGGATGATCTTTGAACAATGATTTTTTCTCATTCTCTAACTAACTATTGATTTCTATTTTTATCTATTTTGTCAATCCTACACCTCCTTATATAGAGAACTAAGAGTTACAACCAAAGTTGCAATGGTTAACAAAGAGTTCTAATGGTTAACACTAATAGTTCCAAAAGTTAATCAAGAGTTACAATTGTTAAAATCAATAGTTGCAACCGTTAGCAAGAGTTGCAATCATTCACACATATTTTGGTGATATTATATTTGCGCCTTTTGGTGATGACACATTCGCACTCTTTCAGTGATCTACATTCGCACCCCTTCGACACGATTTGTTCACACCTTTTTGGTTACAACACATTCACACCTCTTCGGTCATGACACGTTCGCACCTCTTTGGTCACGATATGTTTGCACCTCTTCAGCCACAACAAGCTTGCACCTCTTTGTCCAAGACACGCTCGTACCCCGTCAGTCACGACATGTGCGCACCCCTTGGGTCATAACACATTCGCACATCTGCGATCACGATACATTCACACTCCTTTGGTCATGATCGTTCTCACATCTTCGGTCACGACACATTCGTACCTTTTGGGTCACGACATGTTCGTATCTCATTCAAGATACATCATTTATCAACTAAAAGAAGAATGTGAAAGGGTGTGTTGTTTAAAAATAAAAAAATATATCTAAAAGGATATGTTGTTCGCACCTCTCCAGCCATAAGACATTTACATATCTTCAGTCACAACACGTTCGCACCTCTTCGGTCACGACAAGTTCGCACCTCTTTGGTCACGATACTTTCGCACCTCTTCGGTCACGACACGTTCGCACCTCTTCGGTCACGACATGTTTGAACCTCTTCGGTCACGACACGTTCGCACCTCTTCGGTCACGACACGTTCGCACCTCTTCGGTCACGACACGTTCGCACCTCTTCGGTCACGACACGTTCGCACCTCTTCTCCCTAATACACTCACACCTCTTTGGACAAGACACACTCGTACGCTATCGGTCACGTCATGTTCGCACCTCTTTGATCACGACACATTCGCACCCCTTCGGTCATAATCCATTCGCACCTCTTCAATCACGATACATTCGCACCCCTTCGATCATGACCCGTTTGCACATCTTTGGTCACGACACGTTCGTACCTTTTGGGTCACGACATGTTCGTATCTTATTCCAGACATTGTTCATCAACTAAAAGAAGCATGTGAAAGGGTGTATTATTTAAAAATTAAAAATGCATCTGAAAAGATATATAGTTCAACAATTAAAAGAGAGGCATGTGAAAGACACATTGTTCGCAACTCTTCGGTCACGACACATTAACACCTCTTCGGTTACAACACCTTCGCACCTCTTAAGTCACAACATGTTCGTACCTCTTCGGTCACAACACGCTTGCACCTCTTTGGCCAAGACATGCTCGAACCTCGTCGATCATGACACTTTCGCACCTCTTCGGTCACGACACGTCTGCACCCCTTCGTTCACAATCCATTTGCACCTCTTCGATCATGATATGTTCGCACCCTTTCGGTCATGACTCATTCACACATCTTCAGTCATGACACGTTCGTACTTTTTGGGTCACGACATGTTCGTATCTCTCAATATATGCCATTCATCAACTAAAAACATGTGAAATGATATATTGTTTAAAAAATAAAAAATGTATCTAAAAAGATATATCTTTCGACAATTAAAAGATGCATGTGAAAGAGCACGTTGTTCATACCTCTTATCCAGTTGCTATTAAATAATGAAAACACAAAATACAAACATATATGGAAGTTGACGAGAAAGAGTAGTTAGTCGGTTGTTATCATTTTTTCACCTATTGACAAATGACATCTTTTCATAAATAAGTTTATAATTAATAGTTCTTTAATTTTTTTATAAAAAATATGTGAATGGTTTCTAAAAAGGGTTGTGTCTTTTGAAAGGTCGTGTCTTTTGAAAGAGTTGTGTCTTTTGAAAGGTCGTGTCTTTTGAAGAGTTGTGTCTTTTGAAAGAGTTGTGTCTTTTAAAGAGTTGTATTTTTTGATGTTTAACAAAAACGAAAGGGTTGTGTCTTTTGGTGTTCTTTTTTAAAAAGAGAGTCGTGTCTTTTGATATGTTACGATACACATTTTAGATTAGCAACTGATGACATCATACGTTTAAACGAAACTAAAGATTAACCGTTAGATTGTATAAAAAATAATTTTTAACCGTTGGATTGAAATCTTTTTTTTTATAAAAAAATGATGACATCGATGACCAAAAACTGGTTTGCTATTATCTATAGATAAGTCTAAAAAGGAGAATCCATTTGCACAAAAATGTAGGCGCAGTAATGTTCAATACATTTACTTTTCAAT
>CAJHQP010003894.1:0-61272 GCA_905132765.1 Moricandia arvensis | reverse complement strand
CAATGAAAGGGAAACTTAATTGATTAAAATATGGGATCAGAAAAAACAATGAAAATAAAATGATAAAATAAGAACTGAAGACATAAATTCGAATAACTCCGCACAAGTTTAATAGAACATTGATAACTAATCCGTCTTTGACTTCTCTAAATTGATGGACTTAGCACATATCTTCTTCGATGTAGAGTTCATGTCATTAAGATCAACATCATCTTCAGACTTCCTTTTAGAGAAAGGCGTCTAAACATCTTCAGAAGTACTCTCTTTGTTATTTTCAAGCATAAGAAGCTAAAAAAACGTACATGTTAAAAAATGATCGATCCATATAATTTGGCATGTGATTGAAATATGTTATACATCCCTAGTTGACATGGTAGACAAATTCGTCTCAAGCAGAGAAGATGGTTCCGAGAGTTCTTCGATTCTGTGAATGAGATCTCCAGACCAAACTTCAGTAACCTTAAAAGTGATTTCTCCATTGCTTACATTGTCACTGGTAATGAGAATTCCAAAACATAAAGATTTTCCAACCAAGTTCTGAATAGGAATAGGTAGAATCGATGGATCTTCAATCTAAAAAAAAAAAAAAGTATAAAAATGTTTTATTAATCTCAAAGATAGACACTAATGTATTCATTTGCAATGATTATCTCGTCATATGAACCATCCCAGAGTTCAATAGCATCGTTACCAATAATAGTTTTGGCAACAGTATCAAGCAACATTAAAGTGCATGATCCGGTGTCGTCTTTGACAAAGAGATGGAGCTTATACGTACATTCACAAAGCATATGCATGATCTTCAAAGGTCTACAAGTATATCCAAGCGCAATATATCTCATAAGCCACATTACGGTTAATCAATATTCACAACAATTTCATTTATCATGAATTAGGATTAATAAAACATAGAATAGAAGGTGATAGCATACTTGGGTACAACGTTAGAAATGTTTCCATGACAAACATCACAACGGAATAATGGTTTATCTGCATGTACTCTGTTCTGATTGCCATTCCTACCAACCCTAGTCACACGTCGGTTGTGTAACTTACAGGAAAAATAGTACCAACCCCAATCTGTATTTATAGCTTCAATTGAACAGATGATTTTGCTACTTTGAGCATATGATAACAAAATATATGATCTAATACAGAGTTTAACATACAATGTTATGATCTAATAATATGATAACAAAATATATTACATATATCGTAGATAATTTACCTCGTCAGCAAGCAAGATTTCAGAAATACACCTTATCTCGACTACATCCTAGTCATCAACAGATTGACTAATACTCTTTTTCGCTTCTTCTTTTTTCAAAACCGCTAAGGGAAGAGAGACTTGCAACATCCTGATAAACCACAAACATATTTTATATATCAGTTTGCAAAATATCAAACATATTTTATATATCGGTTTGACCTTAGAATAAATTTAAATACATATACTTACTGCATTTTAGAATCGATAGTTTCATCCATTGTTGGGTTAAGAATCAAAAGTGAAGCATCAAATGAGTTGGTGATTTGAACCTCGCCTAATTTTAAATCATAATAAGTCTCATCAAAGTGATGTTGACATGTATGTTTGTTTTTTTGTAGACTTATTCTTTAAGATATGTTTATACCTCTGAAAGAGCTGATTTTGGCAAATCGAATCAAGCAGATAATAGTTTCATCTTTCGATTCTTCCAAATGTGATTCAATCTGCGCATCATATTTCCCCCACAAGCAACATGCAATCTCGTCACCACTGAATAAATAACCATTGTAATAAAAAGAAGGTTAAGCATTAGAGACATCCCATTTTAAATAAAACAAAAATAATTAAATATTAAAAACCGTATTACCTGGTGTTACGTATACAGAACTCAACACGCTTCATGTCCTCTAACTTAACCTTAACCGTGGTTATTTCTCCGATATGAACAACTTGTCCAATAACATCTGATTGTCCAATTAAAACTCCAAAATGTAATATAAAACAATTTAGCAAATTTCCAGATAGTAAAGTAAGATACATCTACGGTGATAACCTATCAGGAAATAAGGTTTGAGTGTTCCATTACCAATCTCTTCATAGTTAGCAAGTTCAAGAAAGTGATTATCATTACGATAATCAGATGGGGTTATCACCGTGTCTTCAATAATAGTCATTTTATATTGCAGTGTTGTTGGTCTATATTGACCACGAGCTGCAACAATCTTGAAATTCTGAATCACTCTCCAAACTCCCAATGGTAGTTCGCGTTGAACACGATACATCAAGCTTCTCTTGCATGAGGCATGGATTTTTTTACCCTAAAATAAGAAACCACGTTGTCTTAGACATAAAATACATAGTACAGTCGTATATATGAGTGAATATGATTTTTAAAAACGACTTACCGTTTCGTCGGCAAGAACTAACTCGAGAGTTTCTCCTCCATATGTCATTTTAGGTTTCCATGAGTGGAGAAATTTGACACGAACTCGCCAATTGTCTCTAAATGGCCTGACATCATCAATGAGCACCAAAATTACTTGCGATAGAGAGCATTTCGTAAGAAAAAGTGGAGATTGTGGAGGAATGAATTTTAGATCGTTAGCTTACGTATTTATAGATAGGGGAAGGTCTAGGTTTAGAATATTTAAGATATTAACTGAAGATTTATGGTGTATCAAGAAAATATAATAGAATATACTTTGATTTAAAGTTGGCATATTATGAGTATCTATATTACAAATACTCGTTTCCGATCACGGTAACTGATTATATTTTTAGTAATCATTTTTCAAGGAATATGGTAACATAAAAATCAAATCATACTCGTTTCCGATCATGGTAACTGATTATATTTTCAGTTATCGATTTTTAAGGAATATGGTAGCAGAAAAATCAAATCAGAAGTTAAATCTGTTGGAGGAGTTAAGACGTGGGAAGGAAGGCATATTTGAAAAAATTAGGTAATATAATATTGCATTGGATTCGATTATTAATTGATTTTGAATATTTAAATATCTATCATATTTTCTAAACAGAATTTTCGGAACTAATGTAGGTTCTAGTATCCAAACAAAGCTATCCCTATATCCAAACAGAAATTTCGGCTAAAACCCTACTCTTGTTTCCAAACAGTCCAAAAAATGACTTCAGTTTTAATAATATAGATAATCAACAATTTACAAAAGTTATTGAGTTTATAATATATTTAGTTGTCATGGGCCTTCGGTTCTCGGTTCGATTTGGTCTTTCGGTTTTAAAAGATTTAGAATTTATTCGGCTATTCAGAAAATTTAGTTTACTTTCGGTCTGGTGATTCGTTTCTCAGTTCGGTTCAGGTAATAAAGTTGAGAATCAACTTTTGGATCTCATTCGGTTCGGATCTGTTAATTCTGGTTAAAAAGTCAAAAATTGAGTTCTTTCTAACTAAATATCATATTATTTTGGGTTTTCAAAAAAAATTGGATAATTCAGATAATTTTAAATATTTTTGATAAAAATTGTTCTAGTAATTCAATTTTTGGGTAGTTCGATTTATAAATAATATTTTACAATTATTTAATTATTTTAAAACTAAATATAATTAATATTTATAAATATATATAAAAACTATATTATAGAAATTTGCGTATTTATTTGGTTCTTGGTTTGGTTTTGCTTTGGTTCTTGGTTTGGTTTTGCTTTAGTTATTGGTTTGACTTTGCTTTGGCTCTGGTTTTCGATTCTAAAAATATAGGATCCACCAATATAATTGATAGGATCCACCAATATAATTGATAAGATCCAGAATCCGAACCGAACTTACTTTTTGGTTTGGTACGATTTTTCGGTTCTGGATAAACGTACACATGCATAATATTTAATTTCTGATTACTAAACCAATTTTCTGAAAAAGAAAACATTATATAAATAGAAAAGAATTGTGTGTAACGTATTAAATATTAGCCGGCAGAATTATGGAGCTAAGGAATTAATGAAAAGTTCAGCAGAGCAAGTGGAGTAAATTAGTCTAAGTAATGTTCATGTGTCTTGATTAACGGTGATAACCTAGCCAGTCATGTGGCTTGTCTTAGGTGCCAAAAGTCAATGTCTAAACAAAGTCTTGATTGTTTGAGTGTTTATGGGTTTTAATTTTAAAGTTTCGATTTTATTTTGTTTTTAACTTTTTTTACATATGGTTTTTTTCTGTTTGTATAATATTTTGGTTTTTAGATTTTAGTTTGTTTAGAAGTTTGGTTTTTGAATTTATAACTTTGATATTTGCTGTATATTTTAGGTTTTAATAACTTGAATAGTTTTAAAAATAATGTTTAGACTTTAGTTTTCTTTTGAGATTTTTGTTTCATATTTTTGATAAACAGTTTAGTTCTTAAAATAATTTTGTTTAGCTTTTAGTTTTTTTACCTTTTAGCTTCTATTACTAAATATTATGTTTTGAAAACATTTTGTGCATTTAAGTTTTAAGTTCTGAATTTTCTGTTTAGAGCTTTTTTTAAGACCTTTCATATTTATATATTTTTTATTATACAAGACATGTGAAAATAGAAAAAAAATAAAATACTCTTAAAACTAAGCCGAAAAGATCCACAAACTGAGATCAACATAGATTAGGCTAGTTTGAAACAAAATTAAACCGCTAAAAAGGACAAAAGAAAAAATATCAACACCGAGCAGCTTGTTGGAGTTGACCACCAAGGAGACTGCCAAATCGGCTAAAACCATTATTGTCGAGAACCTCCAAAGAAAATCAAGTCAGAATTGGGCGGAAACTTTTATCGAGGAGCTACGCTGGATTGAAACGCTAAAGATGCCATAAACAACATTGATAAATGCATGAGAGATAAAACTGAAATGAAGAATTGAAATGAAAAGAAAAATGTAAAGTTTGGAGAAGTCACCTAATCTGATTGGCTTCGCAGGTTCTGAGCCAGCGAATGGATAAGCCGAGACCACACCCCTTCACAGCTCACCTCCACCATCATCGAGTTCCCGCAGTTCTCAAAAAGCAAGCAAGAAGCAGAGGAAAGACAACTCGATGGTTCAAATCTAGAGCTAAACGACACCTCAACGTCACGCCTCCTCCTCGAGAAACCTACCACCATTCTGAAAGACTAAAGAACTCCAAGCACTGATCTACAAAAATGAAAATGGCTGGGAGGCTTGGAGTATCACAGTTTAGATCTAATCACACATATCTAAAACTAAGAGATCTAAAATGCCTTGGAGACTAAAACGAGCAGCTAAATGAAGCTCTAGGGAGAAGAAAACAAAACAGTAAGCGGAAGGAGCCCTCTCACGGCCACTGGCAAAGAACCAACGATCGAAAAAAGTGTTGGAAAAAGCTTTAGTTGTTTGCAGAAACCGAACGAGTCTCTATTGAAAAATTACTAAAATAAATTTATAAACTTTTTTGAAAATATTAGTAAAAGCTTAAATAATAATTTAAATCATTTATAATTATATAAAAAACATTTATGATAAATAATGCATGTATTTATATCATAATTTATAAAAAAAAAATACATTGTTGCACATTATTAGAATAGAGATTGTGTGTAGAAGTATGATAACTTTTCTCTTATATAAAAATGATATTTTGTTAAAGTTAAATGAAGAAAATAGTAATATTTGTAAAACTAATATTGAAAAAGAAAAAAAACTAGTAGCAATTTTGTTGAAAGCCTATAAGGGGAGTGGTTTGGTTTTTGTTTTAAAAGTAATTTTTGTTTTTTGAAAACAGTTTCTTGAATTACAAAAAAAAAAAGACTCTATTTATCCAAAACCTTAGAATGATTGATAAAGTGATTATCTGGAAAAACAAAAACCGAAGTATACGTCAAATTCTTGAAAAGAAATCAAGGTCCGAAGGTGCTTCGAGTAGTGCCCTCATTAAACTTCCCACCATTTCCATATATTAGTTTTTTTTTGTATTTTCTTTCAAAACGAAATTCGGGTTTCATTCTTTTTCAGGATCCATGTTTTTTTGGTAACTGTAGCCATCGGATCTTTTCATTCAAGATTTTTTTTTTTCTTTTTCTTAGTTCAAAAAAATCTTAAATTTTAAAGTTGATTATTTATTTTCTTTTTGTGTTAGTATAAATAAATTATTTGGACAACCCTCCTATGTATCAATAAGTTTCAAGGCACATGGGCACAAATAATATGTTTTTCTTTTACAGCCGCGCAAATAATATGCTCGAAATATATATAAGTCAATGTTATATAAATATTGTAACTACACTTATAAAGATTTATCCGTAATGAAATGTCTTTTCCTAGCTGGTGATAATACTGGATGCATTGGATTTATAATGGTGAACTATTAAACATTAAGAAGTCAACCTGGTTTTATATTGATGAATAATATAAAAATATGTAAAGACGTAAGATAGGCCACAATTGTTCCTTTGCGCTTGGATTTGCATTTATTGTTTTATTTTTTTCAAAAAAATTGCACCTCTTTTTCATACTATAATTTGCTAATCATCAGAACATAAATCAAATTTATATTATTATTTCCCCTTCACAAGGCTGGAAAAATATAATAATGTGCAGAGGTTACGCGTCTGGAGAATTTTAAAGAGGATTGGATTAAGCACCCTTTTACGACGAGGTAAAATAGCCGACCCATGTCTGGTTTGCCTTTTGCCGGTCAGGTTCCTCTATCTTTCCAAATCGGGCTCGATATTCAGAATCAGTTCGTCGGTAACCATTAAATAGCTATTCACACTAAAAGATTTAACCAATTAAAATTATATGTGACACTAACATTTTCCTTTTTTGTTTGTCAACAACATTTTCCTTTTTTTGTTTGTCAACAACATTTTCCTAAACTAAATTACATGTCACTCTCTAAGAGACTCTGACTCACCTAAATTTGTGTTTGTATTTTTACCCAAACATACCGCTTACTATGTTTGTATTACTTTCCAGTTGTTTACACTTTATGTTTTTCTGTCAGTCATTTGTTTATTTTTCGTCAATCCATCAACTTAGAAATTTGTTAGGAAACACCATCAATTATAAGTCTATCCGAATCTGTTGATATGTGGTTATCCGTCATAGCCATTTGATTTATAGACTCCTGGAGAGAAGTATAAAATGTAAGAAGAAAATTCTAGAGGAATAACTGATATCCACCGAAAATACATTTATGCAAAGTTTAAACTAATATTATAATTTCTAAGGTAGAAGTACTTTGCTTGGAGAGTATTGTGGGTTTCTCAATTAAAAGATGAGAATTTTAATTTAGTTATATTTGATATATTTTTTAAAATAGGTTTTCAATTTAGTTAAATTTATTTCTTAGAAATTCAATCTATTTTCTTTTTTCTTTTTTCTTTTTTCTTTTAATCGTAAATACTAGTACGCTCCAATAAGAACGCTCTAAATTATGCATGTTCTTTAATTTGTTTGCTTCATTTGTAGTTCCTATAAAAACTAGATTTTGGCATGTTGCATATAGTTTATTTTTAAATTGGATGTTAGCTATAGTACTTGACCTTTAAAAAAAAAAATTTGAAAGCCCTTTTACCAAAAAAGAAGAAGAAGAAGAAGAATAAATCGGCTCAACAGAACGTGTGTTGCATCTATCCATCGTAGAATTATAAACCTTATAACTAATACATAAATTCGACTTTTCGTAGACTAAATCAGTCACATGCTTTGATATTATGTTAGTTTGAGTACCATCCCTTTTCTTTACGTCGATATATAATACGAGTATGTACATTGTACTTAGAAACATGCAAATACATTTATTCAGGCATGGCATTATCCATAACCACGACGTCAAAACTCTTATTATAAAACGTTACTTAATCTCAAGTCTATGCAAGTCGGCGTCTTAATTGAAAACCACTAATCTTTTTCAACATATTATATAGATATCCGAGCTTCAAAACTAGACGTGGTTTATTCCAAAAAAAAAAACAAAACTAGACGTGGTTGCCATGCATTTTGCAGTACCCGAAACGACAGGCATAAGAAAACTTATACTCATGTTGACTAATTTTTTTCATCCAGAATTATTGACTTCATATTCATATCAATTAGGTTTTCTTGTAAGAATATCAATTAGGTAGTTAAAGGATTAACTTTCTGCATTTTGGGATTGCAGAACCTACATTCCAAGTTATTCACTATAATTTCGATTATGATAAAGAGGTTTTATGTTTCATAGCTGATTGATGTTATGATAGTATGAATGCATATCTAAATGATATAAAGTATAATATAAATTCTATAAATTAATATTCAGTAAATTAATTAATAAATACGATAAATTAATAAAATAATTTGGTTTCAAGTTGGACTAGTATAAAATATGTTTAAGTTCGATAAGATGAAAATATTCTGAAAACTCTTAGGTATATATAATTTTCATTAAAAATCATAAAACTCATAATTAATATATATATATTTATACATATAATTTTATATAAATATAAATAAAATATCTTATTGTTTACTAGGTAATATTTCTGAATTTTTTAAATTTTTTTAAAAAAAGTTGTGTTATTTTATTAAATTACGTATAAACGTGTTTGTATTTAGTTATGTATATTTAAGATGTATAAAATATATCAAATAATCTGATAGAAATAAATGATATTCGAATATATAAAATTTATCTGTATTATTGTGAATCAAATATATATATATGTATTTTTTCTTTTTAAAAAATAAAACTAGTTTTAAAATATAAATAAAAGATTTTTTATTAATGTATAGAGTCTTACGTATTTCCTATTGAACCAAAAACAATTAGAAGTAATACATTTTCTAAAAAATTAACTGAAATATATTTAACGTGTAAATTATATTAATGGTAGATTACAGATATAATTATCAAAGTTTTTAATACATATGAGATACGATTAAGAAAATAGAGAACTAGGAAGTATTAAATTAATATTACAAAATATGCTTTGTAACAAAAAAAATATTAGGATTTCAAGAAGTATATAAGAAACAGTTATATAAAAAAAGTTAAGTATATAAAATTTGGTAAGAAGGAACTGCAAAATGGTTATTTACCAACCAAAAAGTAACTTTGGTTAGCCTGTAAATAATGTTTTAAAGTCATATCACTCAAAATTAATTCAACCCTTTTTTTTACTGAAGTCAACCTAATATCACGGAAAACACATTTAGAAGACGGCGTTAAGTTATATGTTCCTGCCGTAACATAAATCCTAACGTCGAGCTAAATAATAGTTTAACGGAGTTAATCGCCTTCTTCCCACCTTCGTTGCTTGGCCTATATATAAGCATATTGTAATCTTCAGCTTCTCCAAGTTACATATCTCTCTCTACTCCTTTCCTCTTCATCATACACAAAGGAGAGAGAGCTTCAATATCTTCCACAATGGCGGTCTCGAGAAGTCTCTTAGCTCTCTCAGCAAGTCTAGTTGTTCTTGCATTCTTTGTCTCTGTAAATGCATCGACAGTGTTGTAAGCACCGAGATTCTCGAATCTTTTTACTAATTCGTTGTTAGTGAAAGCTTAGAAGTAACTTGTTGTCTCTGTATTTTTGTGTAACAGAGCTCACGAAACAGAGGAGTTTAAGTCTCAGAGCTCGACCAATTCATCAACGGCTGATAAGTGAGTTTTTTACTTCTTGTTGAATCTCACCCGTCCAGATTTCATCAATGAGAATAAGTAACGTTTATACGGCGTCGTTTTTTATCTGTTTCTCAGGTTAACTAACGGTGCATGGAATGAACACGCCGTTGAAAACCCAGAAGAAATAGCTGCATTGGTCGATATGTAAGATACTCTTAAACTGCTTCGAAGATCTTCAAAGCATTTCAACAAAAGATTATCTAATATTCACTCCAAAATAAATATTTTACATGATCTAAAAATATTATTTTACGTTTTTCATAAAATAAATTACTATTAATAAATTGTAAGCCTTTTAAATTTAACTATACTCGTTGAATTTCTGTTAGTCTAAAATAATTATATTTTAATGTTTAAGAAGATAAAACATTTCTTATAGCAAACAGACGGATAAATGTATTTGAGTTACTAATGGGTTGGACATCTTTATTGTATACTTCCCACGTTATGTCCATTTCATATACTAATGACAAATAAAAAAATATATGAAATGGTAAAAATTATTATTAATGAAAATGGTATAAGCACTCTATTTATTTCAAAACATTTTTGTTTTATAATAATTTTCAAATGGAAATTATTTTTTTCTCAGGAATAATATAGAAAATTATAAAACGAAATTTAAATATCTTTTTCATTTTTTCACTTTAACTGGTAAACAATTTTTGGAATGCATAAGAATTAGACATTTATGAAATTTTTTTTTTCCAGAAAAAAAGCATTCTAGTTGCACCCAAACTCGAACGTTGTGATTCCTTACATATTAGTATTACGTTGTTCTTACTTATAGCTATAATTTCCTTTCATAAAATTAAAATCCGTAAATGTTAACGCAGAGTATACTTAATTTAGAAAACCTCTTTATGGGCCAGAAGTTCTTACAGCTAAAAATGTGACACAGACACGCCGTGATCGCCATTTAAAGCGCCTCTGTCGCCGCTACTTTCCACCGACGTAAACATATAATTAAATATGTACATATATTTCATGTTGTGTATAAAATATACTATCTGATTTTAGAGGCTTCACATTTATTTAGGCCATCACATAAATAAAATTCTTTTTTTAGAAAAGAATGATTTAAAAGTTTCCGTAGAGTCCGTATCACAAGTTATATAATTTTGTATATTAAAATTCCCCTTTATTTATTCAGTCACATTTATTACACCACATGGGCCCCTCTTCTTCTTTGGTCCTTCTCCCACGTGATCTTGTTGAATCTTTGGGCTTTTCAGTGCAATCCAAAACTTTGCGGATTTGATTTGATAACTATTAACATTACATCACTCTTTCTGTAAATTTAATTAGTTGAGCGGATTTGAATTTCGCGTGCAGGACGATAAGGAACAGCACGGAGCGGAGGAAGCTCGGATTCTTCTCTTGCGCCACCGGAAACCCAATCGACGATTGCTGGCGATGTGATCGGAACTGGCACCTCCGCCGCAAGCGTCTCGCCAACTGCGCCATCGGATTCGGTCGCAACGCCGTGGGAGGACGCGACGGTCGTTACTACGTCGTCACAGATCCATCAGACAACGACGTGATCAACCCGAGACCGGGAACGCTACGTCACGCCGTGATCCAGGACCGTCCGCTATGGATCGTGTTCAAACGCGACATGGTGATCACCCTGAAGCAGGAGCTGATCATGAACAGCTTCAAGACGATAGACGGAAGAGGCGTGAACGTGGCGATCGCGGGAGGCGCGTGTATCACGATCCAGTATGTGACGAACATCATTATACATGGGATTAATATACATGATTGTAGACGGACGGGTAACGCTATGGTGAGAAGCTCGCCGTCGCATTACGGGTGGAGGACGATGGCGGACGGTGACGCGATCTCGATTTTTGGGTCGAGTCATATTTGGATTGATCATAATTCTTTGTCTAATTGTGCTGATGGGTTGATTGATGCGATCATGGGGTCTACAGCCATTACCATCTCCAATAACTATCTCACTCATCACAACGAGGTTCGTGTCATTCCTCAGTTCGGTTCAAATGTTTAGTTTGGTTCGGGTAATTTGGTTTTCAGATGGTTTGGTTTGCACAAAATCTTGCCAAACTGAACCGAACAAAAACTCATTTAGGTTCAACAATCAGTAGTTCAGTTTTTTAATAGTTTTACTCGATTTTTAAGTTCAGGTTCTAGCTTAATTTAGTCCAAATTTGGATAATTTCAGTTACATTCGGTTAGTTTGGCTTGAAATTTGGTTATAGTTTCAGTTCTGTAAAAAGTTTTAAATTGGTTATCAGTTAGGTTTGGTTTGGGTAATTTGCACCGGTGCCTAAAATGATACATTCAATTGTGCTAAATTTGTTGCGGAATCATTGAATCTTGAAACCTGGAGTCAGCACTTCATATTTAGCTGTCAAATTAGTCCCCACAGTTTCACAAGTTAGGTAAAAGAGATGTTTCTTTGACGTTTGATCATAGGTTAATCACTAGAGACAATCAGCTTTGACAACATTCATTTCTCATGAACATTCAAGAGTTGAGAATAATTTTCTTGACTTGGAATGCAGGTTATGTTGATGGGGCACAGTGATTCATACACAAGAGACAAGGTGATGCAAGTGACAATAGCATACAATCATTTTGGAGAGGGGCTTATACAGAGAATGCCAAGGTTCTTACTCGTTTTTTTTCCTTATGATTGTTTGCATCAGAAATCAGGAGTGCTGATTCTTGTGTTGTTATTGCAGGTGTAGGCACGGTTATTTCCATGTCGTAAACAACGATTACACACATTGGGTAATGTATGCGATTGGTGGAAGTGCAAACCCAACCATCAACAGCCAAGGCAATCGGTTCCTTGCCCCAGCAAACCCTTTTGCCAAGGAGGTACACAACTAAGCTACTACATATGATCATGTGTATAGACATACCTTGATTGAAGTAGGACAAACCTGAATGTTGTATTTGTTGGACAGGTGACAAAGAGGGTTGGTGCATGGCAAGGAGAATGGAAGCAATGGAACTGGAGATCGCAGGGAGATCTATTGCTCAATGGTGCCTACTTCACTAAATCTGGAACTGCTCATCCTGCAAGCTATGCTAGAGCCTCTAGCTTGGCAGCTAAACCATCTTCCGTCGTAAGTATGCTTACCTACAGCTCTGGTGCCCTCAAATGCAGGATTGGTATGCGGTGTTAGCTAATTCTATAACCCTCAAAGCCAAGACCTAAGAAAATATCTGAATAGCTAAGGGATACAAAGAAGAAAAATAACTTGTTTTCTTCGTTCCCCTTTTTTTTTTTACATTTTCATTGTGTCCTTTTCTCTTCCTTTTACCATCGTAGTGTCCTTCCTATCCGCTTATACTCGTCAACCTGGGCCAGCTTTCGTAAGCCACAGTGTTGTTCGATTCCATATTGTAGTACAGTGCATTCATCTTCTTCCTTATTACTCTTTTGGTGTATCATCATTGTATCATATATTTTTCTATCAATGTAATGCCTTTTATAACTGCTTCTATTACACCATTCTCACTGACAAATCTTAGATAAACCAAAATCAAGTCAGAATGGTTTATGAAATAAATGCAAATAGCCAACTAAAGTGGGGAATTAGAAAAAGATTTGTTCAACCGAAATTGAACTCAGAACGGTGTCTCGCTGTCAGCTCCTCGTTTTGGTCGGGCTGCAAAACGTTGATTTATTTCTCAGCATGTTCACCTCCAGTGGTTCACAACTTCTTCCTTGGTGGGTATAACCGTCGTAACAGGAGCACAACATCCCATTGCTAGCTTCGACGCACAAAATGCCATGCATTAATTAATGTATATTCATTTTTTGTAAGTACAACATTTGCATATACCCGTATTCTATATATATATATATATATATTTTTTGGTAACTCAGATGTCCAGAGCTTATTTAGAGGTCCGACTATCCTCCGAAGGGGTCCTGAACTCCAACGGAAGAGATGTTAAATCCGTTGTGGCCAAGACTCGAACCTGGGTGGCGGACAGTACAATTGTACCTCCTTTACCACCAAGCTACGAGCCTTGGCTTAAAACTGTTTTGGGTAAACTTTTTATAGTGACTTGACCCCACCGCAAGCGGTGCCCCAAATCCAGGAAAATTCCTAGAGATTTTTTTGGAGAGTCATAGTACCACCGCGCCGATAGAGAATCGAACCTCCGACCTCTGGCAGTCATTTGTGAGAAGGGGGACCACTGGGATACAAGCCCTTCTCTATATTCTATATACCAAACCCTCTTCCATTGAACCCCTGATTCCTTTCAATGCCTTAGAAGTCAAAACCTCCATTGTCGTCTCCTCCAACACCGCAGATTTAGTCAAAGAAGGCAGATCCACATACTCACTAGAGTCACTACTGTCTCTCCCACTCTTTCCGGGTTTTTTCGCATCAATATCTCCAATAGGGATAGAATCGTAATATATAAACCAAGGATATTGTAAAGAACTAAAGTAATAAAATTATACCAAAGAGTAGTAAATGAACACAAAATAAATGAACACAAAATCAATGAACACAAAATAAATAGTAATTGGTATACATAATACTATTTATTTTGTGTTCATTTACGTATTATGCAATAATAAATATATTGGATAATTGAGAAACGAGTAACCATTATGTATATAATTAAATTAAAATAACCACATAATAAAAATTATCCCTCTTTTTATTTACAATAGTTTTGTTGGTAAAAAAAATCATAATAATCATATATTTATTTTATATGGTATGTACTTAAAATTAAATGATATTGACGTATATATATATAGTTATTTAAATACGAATATTTCTTAATTGAATACTCGTACTCATATAATTTCATTAACATTTTATATTTGCTGTAACAAAAATATTGTTTTAATTTGAATAATTATTAATTAAAGTTTCCTATTCAATGCAATTTTAAAAATTAACATGTCTATGTATTTTATATATGATATATATTTTAATTTAAATGATATATATACATATAATCTGAATATATATAAAATGAGACTTCATATTATATGATTTTATGATCATTTGTATTTTTTTATAATAAAACTAAGTGTTTTCCTGCGCTATGCACATAAATAATTATTTTAAATAAAATATTTTTATTTAAAAATATAATTTACATTTGGACATCATCATTATTATATTTTAAATTTAATATTTTGAAAAATATCATAAACATAAATTTTTGTAATCTTATTTCTTTTGATTTTGTTTAACTATTTCTTTTTGATTTTATTTAAATTTTAATAAAGTTATTACATATAAAAATAAAAATAATTTTATATATTCAATAATTATTTTAATTATATCTTTAATCACCTAGTTATATATATATATAAATTCTAATATATTCTGGATTTTTTTTGTTATAGTTAAGATATGTTAAATTGAAAAAAATCAATTTTAATTAATCCAGTGAGCTGATAAATAAAATGTTAATAATTTGACTATCGGAAAATATATTTTATTAGTGTTGTTTTAGTTATGTATTTGAATACTTATAATTAAATTTAGTAAATTTTATATATTTATTGGAAATATGATATATAAGTTGACATAAATAAATTTTGTAATTATATTTACCTTATTTTTATTGATATGATCTATATTTTAATTTAATAGTTATATATGAATTATTAGTAACTAATTTATTTTAATAGTCTTACCAAAATAAATATTTATATAGAAAACCTACATTATTAATATGAGTTAATATCCATTATCATATTTAATTTTTTACCAAAAGATAAATAATTTTATAAGGAAATTTGTACATGTCACAGTTAGGCTAGTTTCATATCATATTTTCTCAAAGATATGTTATTTTTTTTTGTTGAAAATGAATGTGGTGATGACACATATGAAAATCACTTCACAAATAATATCTAGGAAAAGTTAAACCATTGATCATAAAAATTTCAATGTGGATTTTTAACATACGTTGTAATATATAATCGTTCAAATATAGCATGTAAAAAGTCTATTTGTTTATCATATGTTTAATATGATTGTTTAATTTCTCTTAAAATATAAAATTAAATAAAAATTATGGAGGATACAAAAATCGTTATCAAACTTTATTATTCAAAATCATTAGTTGTCATATATTTCTTAACCACATCAGGTAATTCCATAGCTTTTATTAAAGGAAATAATGGAAAATATTCTCTTATACACTACTAATTAATTTGATAGTTAGTTTAATAAAAAATATAATATATGTTTAGATGACCAACCTTTTTTCTAAGGATTATAATAATCATCGTAGTGATGATACGTGGCTACCAAAACATGTTGTAATGCTCTAAGATTAATATATAAAGGATTTGAAATATGTTGTGTAGTGTGACGGTTCTAAAATAGATCCTAATGCAGAGATCGTTTGATTAGCGTCACCCAATTAAAAGTTTGTTGAAAATAATTTTGTGCAAAAAATACCAAAAAAATATAATGTGAAGAATTGTTGAGATTATTGCAAGTAAAGAAGAGAAAAACCTGAATTGATGAGTCATCTTTTCTTTGGTAATGAATCATATATATAGATATACAATAATTTGAAAGCCAAGTTTAATCAAGAAAATAGATAAAGCTTGGCGGACAAGTAATTTAAGATTTTGCATTGTGAACATCACATAACATTTATATACTTTTTTTTATGAACATAATATTAATGTATTTTTAAAATGCTGTAGATGTTACCTCGTTAAAAACTTTTTTTTTCTATAAACCCAATGAAAAACCACAATCAAGGTGACAAGTAATTTACGGTTATGCATAGTGAACATAACATAATATTTATATATTTCTATGTGATGTCCATTGTACTAAAGTGTATTAAAACGCATAGATGTTACCTCGTTAAAAACCTTTTATGGAAAACCTAAGAGAAAAAACCATGATCAAAGGAAAAAGAGTGTGTCCCCAATGACTTCCCCTCATATGTACATATGTCGAGATCTTTGAGACAATGTAATCCGATAAGATGAAATATTTTTTTTCGAAGTAAATACCTAGTTGAATAAAGCAGCTGAAGTATCACTTTAACAAACATCACCATTCTTCTGCAATGATGGGTCTTGTTATGCTTTGAACATTTTCTTTAATTCTCTTGATCTCAAAGACTCAAATTAACACTTTAAGTATGGTGCTTCAGAACCAAACATATACAAGCCTTTTAATTTAACCCATGAAAATATTTTTTTCTAATTAGATCTAATTGCTAAAGTTGACATAAACATAATTTTGATATCATCAATCCTTCATAGTTTTTTATCCTTCATGGATTATAATTTTTTGAAATTCGGATAATCAAAATCTTTTTTTTATTGCCAAACTCATAAGGAACTTGAAAATAATTCCATTTACCACATGAGACTATTTCTCTTCACAATTAGTTCATATTTATCTTTCTTTAGTGCAACGGTTTATTTATATCCCAACTCTTTTACATCTTTTGGTGTAGGGACTACTGATCTAAGTACTTATTTTCTTTAATGAGAGTTAATATCTTTGTTTATTGTTTCATTCTAATTTGAATCATTTCTTTTTATACATTTTCAAGAAACTTTTTCGTGATCCTACTTCTCATTCATCATATCAACTGCTACTTATCATGCAAAATTATCATCGACATCATTTTTATAGGTTTCGTTTTAATCACACATGACATAACTTAGTAAGATCTTTTTATTTTCTAAGGTACCTGAATTTATTTTACTCATGTTTAACATCTTCAGGGGATCATTCAAAATTTTTATTTCCTCTTCACCATTATTATTTTGTGCTCCTTTTTACTTACGAAAGTTCTTAACCAATATATTTACCCACACTTCAGGAGTGAATCGGACTCACTAGCAGCCTGATATTGTATTTTTAGGACATCTTATTGTTGGAGCATTTAACCCTGAATGTGACTTGAACACTCTGTTTATATGGATTAGTTAATGTGTCTGGTAACTGCTTTTCTAAGCTTTATAATTGAATTATATTATGGACTCCTTTTTCATATTGTTTTTACTATGAGGATCAATGATAATTTATTTTAACTTATTTTATTTTCCCTTGATTTATATTTTCTCTTTATGTTGGAAAGACTAATTCAGTTTAAGCATGCAAATCGAGCCATACTTATATCGTTCATGGATGTTTCTAGCTTTTTAAGTATCAATGGAGATTCATATCCGACATATATTCCTAACCTCATTTGAAAACACATCTTAGTTAAAGCTCTGTGGTGAAGCAAATGGAATGTATATTGCACATCTACAATTCTTACATGATACATTTTCAGTTTCAGACCTATAACCAATGATGGGAGAACAATTGTAACTTATTGGCTTGATACGAATTATGTTTACGAAAATGTCCAATACTTATTCCAATGAACATGCAATAATTATCAAATATTTAATATGTGAATCCACCAACATTTCCTAAATCCATGCCAATAATTTCCAAATTAATTTTGGATGGTGAAAACCGTATCACCAATTTATCTTATGAATAAGTAACATATGACAAGTCATTCAAAAATCTTTTGGGTTTTCAATGAAAATTCACATATAACTTTAAGATCTTTTCACATCATTACTGAACCAAAATGGTCTAAATGGTTCATGCCACAAATTAAAAATATTTTTCTGTTGTACTATATCATTATCTCTCTTATACTAATATTTTTGTAGTACAATCTATAAGAAAATGTAGGTAGTTTCTCTAAAATAATTTTAATGCTTTGAGAGAATATTAAGATTTGAAATGTATTTAACATTTTCCTCACTTATCTCAACAGAAACTGTCTCAAAATCCCATAATTTTGTCTTAAGAAAGGTTCACCAATCTCAATTAGAGTGTAAACACAATCTTCTGGATTTTTCTTTTATTATAAATGTGAGATTCTTTAAATATTCTTCTTGTGATGATAACATTAAAAGTCTATCAATATCTACTGAATTTCATTTTCAAATCAACAACATACCCTACACAGTCATGTATTCTTTCTTAGATCTTTCTCAATTTTAAGACATATGAATACATAATTATTTAGGATGTTAAATTGCGTATGTAAGTGCTGTAATATTTATGTGTTTTTGTAGAGCATATATATCTTCCCTTCTCAGATCCCATTCTAGATCTCCCTCAAAGCCATCCCTCTACAGTTTTGGCATGAAAAGTCATCTATTGATATTGGCCATGACCTAGGTATTCTTGAAACCTATGAAATCACCAACACTACTACTCGTGTTCGTGTGCTACTTGACGGCCTGAAACCTCTTTCCCGAGATACTATCCTCGAGTTTGACTCTGGAGAAGAAGCTCTAATTACTTTCGAATATGAAGGCTTGAGTAACATCTGCGTTGAATGCTCTTGTCTTACTCACGTCACGAGACACTGCCCTTCATTACCGAAACGCTCACCACATAAAAGCAAGTCCCCTAAGACACGCTATGATAAGAGGACCTCTGATAACCGGTCTCACTCCTATCGAAGGGACTCCCGCTATCAACCATACCCCTCAGATAGCCAACGACCTATAAACAATAGAGAAATAGCCTTCAACCATAAGCTAGACCGTCATGGTAGGTCGTATGGAGATCGCATATCTCTCTCACAAGATCAGGTCAACCCTCTAAGAAACAAAATTACACAAGCTCCAGTGGAAAGACAGAGCCAAAGAGAGACCCTAAGGGCACCTACGTACTCTGCTAGATAACCCAATGACCAAAACTCTAGGCAGCACTCCCATTCCCACCAAGCAAACATAGCCCCCCCCAATCCTACTAGCTCTCAAATGATTTGGAGAGAAAAAAAGAGACTCACCAAGAAGATCTCAGGATAGAGATGCAGTGAATGATTTTAACACTCCTAACACTGGATCCCATACACCTCGTCTGGACCTGTGAGATCGCTTGAAAGAAAGCTTGTAATTTCAGATTTCCCGCCACCGCCAAGGATTCCTACCACTGAAGAAGTGATGCAGGAACTAGTGGATGTCTCTATCCAGTATACAAATTGAGCGGACCCAGTGGAAAGCGAAGCAAGACGCCAGCGAGTCTTACAGAGCAACACATAAGGCATAATGGAGGAAAGAACTGTGCGTATCATTGCAGCTGCAACAAGAGCACTCGCACCAAACATACTGTCGATACCTCTGCTTGCTCCATCTAATCCCATCCTTCTTCATGGATCTGATCTGCCTGCAAGAACGTTGGCTCAACAAAAATGCAGATGGAGACCTCCAGCTATCAACAGACAATCACCAAAGCCTAGAGATCTCCCTGAGATTTCCTCTCGTAAGTGTAACCTCAAATATGGCCAACCTTCCCCAAGAGGGACTCCAAAATCAACGAGCAAACAAAACCAAGCATATTCTAATGCAAAAATGGCCTCTACAAGCAGTACCAGACCTATGATGAATATAATTCTGGCTAGTGTGAAATCCCAATCGGATTTTCACGCCCTCGAGCCTCCTCTTCCTTACCTGTTCTGAGCTGGAACTGTTTTGGGTTTGGGAATCCCAGAACAGTCTAGTGTTTAAATGATCTTCATAAGCTGCACTCACCAAAATCTCTATTTTTTGATGGAGACGAAGAACCCTGATAGCTTTGTTCTTAACGAGCTCTGAGACCTAAGCTATGAATCCCATCACCTAGTGTCCCCTGAGGTGGCTTGGCCGTCTTCTGGAACAACTACATTGGGCCGTAAGATGTAAGGAAACGACAAGGTGTTTAGGATACTCTAACATCTTTCTTGGCAGCAAGACCGGGTACGTGTCTCCTAACATGAGATTTCAACGAAATCATTGATAATGCAGAGAAAATGGGAGGACCAGACCGATTAGAGTATATCTTTATACCTTTTAGAAGCTTCCTATCCCAGTGTGACCTCTTTGATCTTCAGCACACTGGCCGCTACTTATCCTGGAGGGGGAAACGGAAAAACATGTAGTGCGTTGCAGACTGGACAGGGCAGTTGCTAATAGTGATTGATCAGACTTGTTACCACACAACAAATGCCACTATCTAAGACTGGAAAACTCAGACCATAGACCTCTACTGACCATCTTTGATCCTACAAAAAAGAAGCCATACAGAATGTTCAAATATGATAGAAGGCTTTCAAGCAAATTGATAAGTCAAAGAGTTGGTGCAAGCAACCTCGAATGCACACCCTGAGGAGCAAGTCTATGTGAGAATCTCACATTGCAGGAAAGCAATTGCGGAATGGAGCTTATCACAGTATCTTAATAGCAGGAAAACCATTGAGAGCCTCAAGGACTCCCTGGAAAAAGCTCTCTTTGAACCGAACACTGACGATAACATCATCGCATCTATGAATTTGGCTCTGCTCCAGGCTTATCGTGTGGAAGAGGAGTACTGTAAACAAAGGAGCAGGCAGCTATGGCTCACCCTAGGTGATAAGAATACCGGATACTTCCATGCTGTAACCAAAGGATGAAGAGCACACAACAGACTATCAGTTTTAGAGGATAGCAATGGGCATTTTTTTATGAAGAGGAACAAATAGTTGAAACTATTGCTACATACTTCAAGGAGATGTCCACCTCTATAAACAGCGACTGTACCTTGAATATAAGCAAGGCATTGACACGCAAAGTTACTGAGGAGAGGGATGATCAGCTGATCCAGACCCATACAACTGCGGAAATCAAACAAGCAATGTTCTCCATTCACTTCGACAAAGCGTTTAGGCCAAATGTTTTTTGTGCTAGCTTCTTCCAATCAAACTGGGAAACTGTGGGTCCTGCAGTCACAAGAGAAGTTCAGTCTTTCTTCATCTCAAGGAACTTACCATCGACAGTCAAGGCAATAAATATCATACTTATCCCTAAGATAAAAAGACCGAACTTGGTAGCAGACTATCGACCTATGGCCCTCTGTAACGTCTACTACAAAGTTATATCAAAAATCCTTGCATTACAACTGAAGCTTGTCCTTAAGATGACTATCTCGAAAAACAGTCAAAATTCATACCTAGTAGAGCTATCTTTGACAATTTCTTGATCAAATATGAGATTCTCCACTACCTTAAGACATCTTTTGCAGAGAAACACTGTTACATGGCAGTTAAAACCGAAATGAGCAAGGCTTATAACAGGTTAGAATGGAGATTTATAAAGGGAGTGTTTTCAAAACTAGGATTCCATGAGAAGTGGATTACCTGGGTCATGCAATGCATCTCCACTGTCTCCTATTTTTTCCTCATCAACAAATCGGTTCTCGGGAAAGTGATACCAGAAAGAGGTATACGTCAAGGGGATCCGCTTTCTCCCTACATCCTCATACTCTGAAGTGAATTTCTATCACGACTCTGTTCAAAAGCTCAAAAAGATGGAACTATATTGGGGATAAAAGTCGCTACAAACTCTCCAAGAATAAATCACTTACTTTTCGTTGACGATACAATGTTCTTCACAAGGACCGATGACAGGAGCTGCAACACACAAAGGAAGATCTTAAACTCTGATGAAGCTGCCTCGGGTCAGAAAATCAACACACTGAAGTCCTCGCTCACATCCTTTACAAAAACATGGGCTGCACTTAGTCAAGTGTGAAACAGATCCTGAACATTGATAAAGAGGGCGGAGTTGGCAAGAATCGTCGTGAGTTTGTCGGTTGGTCTGGTCGTTAGAAAACATGCCTGATCGAGTGTTTGCGGCTGAGAGTTAGATTGATCCATACCCCCGCCTTCCTTCTAGCACCAAACTGTGGGAACCGACATTCACACCGTCGATTTCTGTAAAATAAAAAACGTTAAGAGACCTTAACTTTCCTAGAGGTCCAGAATTTTGGCTAAACCAAACGTCAGGTTATTCGTAAAATCGGTTCATTTAATCGCGGAGAGGTTCGTCTTCCTTTTGGAACAAGCTCAAAGGTCGACATTGGAGGTTTCTCTATTCATTAACATTGAATATTGCTTTAGGATTTTCGAAGCGAGCTAGTGGAGGCTTCCGATGAAGTTTCGCTTCAAGCCAAAGAACTATTCGAGTGCTGCTC
The DNA here is from genome assembly GCA_905132765.1 of Moricandia arvensis. NCBI lineage: Eukaryota > Viridiplantae > Streptophyta > Magnoliopsida > Brassicales > Brassicaceae > Moricandia > Moricandia arvensis. The sequence goes on along the minus strand of CAJHQP010003894.1, from coordinate 38,649 downwards.
CCTGGAGATTTTCGATGAAGAGGCGGCAATAGCCGGCGTCTCTTTCGTTGTCCATCAGTTTACCCATCATGATCTGGAAAGTCTGTAGATGAGCTTTTGGGTCGCTTGTTCCATCGTATATAAGTATTTTGATCTTCCCAGGATCTGAAACCCTCATTTCAGTGATGCGAGAAGTGAATGGATTTTTCCGAGCTTCTTCGAGGAGACTGTCAATCTCAGGTGCGGCGCAGGTGGTGTGGCGAAATTGAGACTTCACTGCTTTTACCTCTGCGGCCGTATTTGCGATATAATCGCGGAGATCGCGCATCTAACTAGGGTAACTGCTAGTATTTTCCGAGTTTGTCGGCATTTTCTGCGAGTGGTTCGAGGCTGCTCTTCGGCTAACTTTTCATGTTTTACCCAGAAGACATTTTCGTCTTCTTCAGCATGGGTATATCGAACGGAGAGTTCTCCCGTGCCGCACGGCTTCTTGTCCTCCTTGGATGCACATCAGCGTCCTCGTCCAAAGGGTCAGAGTGATCGTTGGGTTCCAATTTGCCCCGTTTGACTTCATCAGTTCATGTTTCTTGCTCGAGAGGTTGGGTATTTTATGTGTTATGCCGTGTCACATCAGGATTTGCTTCGTCTGGATTTCGATCAGACGGAACGTTTTGTGTCTTAGTAGGAAGGTCGTGTGGAGTCGTAAACCGATTCTTCTTCCGCGGATTCTAGTAGTTCCACGCGTATGAATACCCCTGGTTCTCGCTGTTAGAGTTTCAACCTGTTTAGCAAGAGAACTCATGAACTTGTGTTGTTTGGCCGACTTCTTTTCAAGAGTCGAGAGCATCTTTTTAATCTCCTCGAATGTTGTGGTGTTTGCGTTTGCCTCAACCACTGACACGTTTGCTGCTGGAGTGCTTTCAACGTTGTCGTCGACGGCGTTGCCATTGCGAGGTGGTTGATTGTCCTGGGTGTCTGTAGTCATATTTGACCAAGAGTTTTGCGGCTGTGAGTTACATTGATCCGTAACTGATACGCACAAAATTGAAGGATCACTCTAAGGTTGGTGGATTGGATAAACCTTGCACCGAATGGGCTAAAAAGCACAAACGATCAAGGGAAGTGGATCGAATGGTCGCACAAGGACTGCAGAAGACTCTTGATATTCCAACTTGTAAGCCCGAAGATATGACTTACTCCGACGACTTAGAAGCTACGATGTTCGATTAGGAACAAAGGATTCAACAAGATAAAAGAAAGATGATTTTATTAAGAGAAAACGACTCAACTAGTACAGAAAAGTTGGAATATTACTAGACTAGCATATATTTTCTAAAAATTACTAGAATGTTTTTTTGACCCTAGTAAATTACAATTAACACCCTTCCTTAGTTTTTCTTTATTTTTAATTAAGAAAGCCATGTCAGCAAACCGTATTCCATGTTACTTTAAACCGTATTCCACCTCACATTATACGTATTCCATGTCACCTATTTTTTTATATTCACAGAGACACTCATAAATTAAAAACAAAGCGAGAAAAAACCACAATTTTCTTCATTCGTCGCTTAAACTCTAATCTTTTGGGTTGACATTGTTGGTTATCATCTGAAATTCTCGAACTGTCTATCCCGAAATCGTCTTCGCCGAAATCGTCTTCTCCGCAAGCATTTCTACGAAATCTTCTTCGCTGCAATCGCCCAAAATCATCTCCTCTGCTGAGTTTTTCGAGTTTTTGGCTGAGTTTTATTTATGTTGTGGCTGAGTTACTTTTCTTTTACGACCTAGTTATATATGCAGTTGTGGCTGAGTTACTTCTTGCGAATCTCCAAAAACCTAGATATAAGAAATGTGCATTCTGAGAAGAAAAAACAAATACATTTTAAAAACACCCAAATTGACAATTATCGGGTGTAATCATTTAAGTTTGTTTGTGATTTTATACTCTTCAATAATATTTTTTTTTCCAGATCTGAGTGAAAGAGAAGCTTGAACAAGAAGATAATGGAGGACACATAAAGAAGTGATGGATTTGGCAAAGACGAGGCAGAGGAGTTCAGTGAAGCTTGGAGACATGGAGGAATTATCACCGGAAAGGTGCAGCAAACCTGTATTTTCTTGTTTCTCTGTGGGAAAACATATCTCAATCGTGTATTTTATATTTGACTTATGCTATTTTTATACAACTTAGCTGTGTCGTTTATATATCTCAGCCATATCGTTTAAATAACTCAGTCATACCTCAAACATATCATAAAATCAGAAATGTTTATATAACTCAGCCGTGTCGTTTTGATAACTTAGTCGTGTCGTTTATATAACTCAGTCACACCTCAAACATACCCTAAAATCAAAAATTTGAATTCAAGTACTTTAAATAGTTATATTGAAGATCCTCTTATCAATATCATGTGAATATAAATCAACTAAAATGTGTATAGTTTCTTGAATTTTCAAGTTGAGACTTTAACCTGATATTGAGATATATGTTCTCTTACAATTACTTATACAATTCTTACTCACAAGTCTCTATCTTTAATCATTTCTTAAATCTAAACCTCAAATCCTAAATTATAGAACTATAAAGTTATAAAAATTATAAAGTTTATCTTTTGAACATTAAATCTGATATTTTTATTATTTAAATTTATTATTATTTAAAGTTTAAGGTTTAGGTTTAGAGTTTAGGTTTATAGTTTAGAATTAAATTCAAATTTTAATCATTTTGAAAATTTAATCTCTAATCCTTAAATATTCCATTTTAAATCTTGATTTAAATCCGTAACTATATATTTAAAATTTAAGTTATTTTAAAATGAAATTGAAAAAACTAAAATTACAATTTATATTGCTTTTTTCATAACCATTGATTGATTTTAATCTAAGGGTTGAAGATTATCTTTTTGTCTATCCTCAACCTTCTTTCTCATTGGTTAATTTTTTATTTCAAGGATCACAATTAATTGTCATTGATTAAATAAAATCTAAAGGCCAAAAATTATTATCTCCTTTTCTTACAATTGATAGGACTTTGCTTCTTCATCTCTCTCCCTCTTTGACATTTCTTAGGGAGCAGTAGGATGTCGGATCACCATACAAGACACTGGAGGAGACAAAGCTTCTTCTCTAACCGACCACCATCGAAGACGAAGACGATTGCAATAGATCTGTCTCAGATTTTTGATTTTTTAGATCTGTATGGTTTATGAGACTGATATGTTTCTTGATTCCTAATATATAGACTCGTCTTTTTAGCTTCTCTTTCGGTTTCTAATTTCTATTTAAGTTTGGATTATGAATCTTGAGCCTGTTATAAGCTTTTTTTTGGTCGACATGGTTATAACCAAGTCGTATTGTAACCACAACTCATCCTTTGATTATAGCAAAAACCCTAAGCCATAACTTATAAGTCAGCCGTAACGTTCCTATAAGTCAGCCGTCAAGTGTTATTAGTTTCGCAATGTTTCATATTTTGGGCGGGAACAAAATTATTTTGAACGTTGCGAAACAAATTACACTTGACGGCAGACTTATAGGAACATTACGGCTGACTTGTAATCATGGTTTGTAACCGACCACCATCGAAGACGAAGACTACTGGAGTAGATCTGTCTTAGATTTTTGATTTTTTAGATCTGTATTGTTTATGAGAGTGATATGCTTCTTGATTCCTAATATATAGACTCGTCTTTTTAGTTTCTCTTTCAGTTTCCAAATTCAATTTAAGTTTGGATGATAAATCTTGAGCTTGTTATAAGTTTTTTTTGGTCGACATGGTTACAACAAAGTCGTATTGTAACAACAACTCAGCCTTTGATTATAGCAAAAACCCTAAACCATAAATTATAAGTCAGCCGTAACGTTCCTATAAGCCAGCCATCAAGTGTTATTTGTTTCGCGACATTTCGTATTTTGGGCGGGAAAAAAATCATTTTTTCTGCCCAAAATATGAGACTTCGCGAAACAAATTATACTTGACGACTGGCTTATAGGAACGTTACGGCTCTCTTATAATCATGGTTTGTAACCGACCACCATCGAAGACGTAGACTACTGGAGTAGATCTGTCTCAGATTTTTTATTTTTTAGATTAAAGTTTTAATCTGAATGGTATAAGTCAGCCGTAACATATGTATAACTCAATCGTAATGTATGCATAACTCAGCCGTAATGTATGCATAACTCAGTTGTAATGTATATTTTGGAGACTCGGTGTATGAACTAAAGTTATCATATTCAGATGACACACCATTAGAGTCATCGAACATATCAAATCGACTATCAAATTCATCATCTTCTTCGTTTTGTTCGACTTCTTCATCTTCTCCTTTCACTTTACTAGAGCAGTCATTCTCATCACATTCGTCCTCCAAACTGAAACCATCACTGTAATCTTCGAATCTAGATTCCCCTTCTGAGCGTTCAACTTATGAGAGTTCAACTGCGGAGCTAAAACTGCATAACCTTTGACGCTTTTCTCTCGAACCGTCATTTTGACTGACGTCACCATCCCTTTTCTCCGTATCTCCACACAGAGACATAGCTGTTCGATTTTTCTTAGACTTAGAAAACCTTGTAACTAATGAGTATTGGAGACAAAAACCGGTGGAGTATCGCGCGCCAGTGTTTTCAGAGTTTTATTCGAGAATATATACCTCATCCTAATCTCATGACTTGACTCACTCAATTCGTAATCATCGAGTACCGACTTTGCGAGATCGTCCCGTGTTGTTCGTTCATCTATATGAAGAACTCTGCATCCTCTACTGTCTGCTACGAATACATATCTGTTTTTCTTAACCCAGTTACCAGAAACAATAATTACGGGATCCATTATCTCTCAGAGAAGGATGAAGAAGATAGATGAGATGATGAAGAAGATGGAGAAGTTGAAGAAGTTGAAGAAGATGAAGAAGTTCAAAATCGGGAAGTGGTAACATTTTTTCTGACATGGCAACTAAGAAATGATGACATGGATGATGACATGGCAAATCGTTATGTCATCTAATATAGGAACACATAACTCAGCTAGCGTATCTAAGCCATAACACAGAACGTATGTCAGCCGCAATGTGAATGCTATTCTAGTAATTAATCTTTTCCTAATAACCAGCCTTCAATACGCGGGAAACAATAAGTTAGCCATATCGTCACCTAAATCAGTCGTCAAGTGAATGCTATTCTAGTAATTAATCTTTCACTAATAGGTCAGCCGTAATAGGACTGAAATTTCTGTTAATCCAACTTATTACAGCTAATAAAAAGTAACTCAGCCATAACAAGCTCTCTTAAGTCAGCCGAAAGTTTAGTAACACAGTCGGCCGATGATCATTGAATCAACATGCGTAAATATAACTCAGGCGTTTCTTAACTACATCTCAGCCATATTTTCAAAAACCCAGCCAGTCGATGTGTAAGTCAGCCGTAACGTGTGTTTCTAAATCAGCCGATATCACATAATTCAGCCAAATTTCTGTTAATCAGCCTTCACAGGGGGCTGACTTATAGAAGTAAGTCAGCCATTTTCACAGAAGTCAGCCAGGTTAATTAAATCAACCACAATGTATGAATAACTCAGTTGTAACGTAGTTTGTAACGCTTTGCGGCTGACTTCATTAATGTGCGTCAGCGAATTCCTATGTGGCAACGGTTTTTGGCTGACGTGGCATGAAAAAGTAATGACATTCTTGTAAATACGTTTTTTCGCACAACATGATAGAAGGGCACGCTGGGCATTTGAAAAATGTCAGTAATAAAAAAAAGATTTGTATTGTTCTAGCCTTTTGTACTAAAATGTGTGCTCAATGAGTCAACTTTCCTTTTATTAAAGAGTTGAATGATTTGAAACAATATAAAGCAAGATTTTACTAAACAGTGCGTGCTTCTCACAGTCTAGAACTTCATGGATCAAATCGATAAGGCCCATAAACAACCCATTAAGCCAAGCTATGATCAGTTGCCTAAGTGGTTCGTACCTGATTTTCATACCTTGGTCCATGATACTGGTCATGGTCGCATCATCCCCTCCTCCTTTAAAAGAATTTGTAATCAAATCTGGACCTTCTAGGATGAATGAACCGACATGATTTTGCTCAGCCAAGATGTTTCTACTGTTCTTGTGCACACACGCCCCTATTCCAGGCTCAAAGATGAAGTCTTGTAGACCCTCTTCAGGCCTCAGTAGCTCCACTGGGTCGTACTCCTTGCAAACAAATGGCTCAACAGTTTATCACTTGATAAAGAACTGAGAATATCACCTGAAGCATAAGCGGTTGTGAGATTTTTTTCATGATCAGCTTCTGGTCCACTATCAACCAAATTTTCAGGCATCTTTTGGACATCCAAGAGAACACTTAAAGCCTCTGATTCTTCCTTTTTATGCAGCTGGCATCCATAGATTATGCTCGGACATAAATAGTCGATAGCTCCAGTTCGATATCTTTGGCCTCTTGATCTTCTTCCAACACTGACGATGAATGTGGGCATGTGATCCTTTAATGGATCTTACCCTTGAAACTCTCCAGCCATATCTCAAAACCCTCATTCCTCTTCTCTTCAGTTTTGGCTGATGGAGTTTCTACAACTTGTTTCGATTGTGGCTTCTTGACTGCCTTCTTTGGACTGCTCGGTTTAACTCCCATTAAACCAAAATCAAGGAAAATCCGTGTACCTTCTTTGCTGAGTGGTTTCTTCCATTTGTCTCTCTCAAGTCGTGACTTCTTGGCTTCCTCCTCTTGGTCACGCTCATATTGTTCTATCATCTCGGCTGTACATTTTTTGTACCTCCATTCTCGCAACTTTTCTTCTTGTGCTTTAAGTTCAGTCTCGTCTTCATAGTTTCTTAATAGTCCAAAAGACACATATTTCTTAGAAGATGAAGAGTTGTACCTCCATTCTCGCAAATTTTCTTCTCGTGCTTTACGCGCTGCCTTCTCTTCATGGTCGTCAACAGTCCAAAAGACACAGTTGATCTCTTAGAAGATGAAGAGTTACGAATGTCTAGCTATGAAGAACTCCAAACCTAAGAGTGGCTCTGATACCACATGATACACCCAAAATTGAAGGATCACTCTAAGGTTGGTGGATTGCATAAGCCTCGCACCGAATGGGCTAAAAAGCACAAACGGTCACGGGATGTGGATCGAATGGTCGTACAAGGGCTTGGGAAGACCCTTGATATTCCAATTCCTAAGCCTGACGATATGACTCACTCTGACGAATTAGAAGCTACAATGTTCGATTAGGAACAAATGATTAACATAGAAATTAGCAACTTATAAAAAAGGAAGATTTGACCAAAATTGAAAGGTTTGGGATGAATGACTCTTCGGCTGGTCTCGTCCTTGGTCGACGGTCGAAGAATTGCCGTCAGATTGATATATTATTCGACCATGAATTGTAAGATTCTTGTTGGACCTTTCTTCAATAATCCCAAACATTGATTTCTTAACTAGAACAAGGCCTCCATGTTCTCTATCAAGCCCATTACCTTCTCTTGGTCTAAAACTTCATGGATCAAACCGATAAGGCCAATAAACAGCCCATTAAGCCAAGCTAATATCAGTTGCCTAAGTGGTTTGTACTTGATTTTCATACCTTGGTCCATGATGTTGGTCATGGTAGAATCAGTAACCCCCTCCCTCCTTCTAGCGCCAAACTGTGAGAACCGAAATTCACACCATCGATTTTCCGTAATCGAGGAAAGTTAAGAAACCCTAACTTTCCACGAGGTCCCGGTTTCTGCTGAATCTACGACAAATGATCAAATTATAAATAACAAAACGTAAGATAATCGAATATGAGTTGCGAGTGAAGAGAAAGATCTTATTGAATCGTTTTTGCATGAAAACGATGTGATGATACAACATGTTTTAAGAGCTTCGGCTACAAGAGCTGTCGGCTTGTTTCTAGTTCTAGAACCTAAACCCTAAACCTAGTTCGAATCGCAGCTCGATAAAAAAAAATGAAATTGCTAAAAATCTTCCTAAGTGCTAAGTTTTTTTGCTGAGAAATTTCTTGTCCCTTGTGTCCCTCTCCTTTGCTTCTCTTATATATGCCTTAAAAGTTTGGTCGTCTTTCCTTTCTGCTTCTGATTCGAGTTTATTATTCTGCAAAAATCTTCTTTACCTTCTCGATTTTCCATAATTATATCGAAACTTGACAATTATCTTCTTTTCCATTTATCTTCTACGGAAAACCGTCACTGTAATTGGCTCATTCTCGTCTAAAATCGTAAGTGGACCCATGTTTTAGATCCTTTTAGGCAGTTTTGTGATTTAAACGGTTTTTACGATTTCTTTCAAAGAATTCATCCTTCATACGATTACACGACGGTGATTTCGCAAAATAACAAACCAGTTGTATAGCCGAGATAACATTGGTGTTTATGTTATATGTTATCGTTTTATACGATTGACTCAAAGTGTTTTGAGAAAACAAGTCTTTGTGACTTTTATTGTAAAATTCAAAGGAAACTCCAATCGAGACGAAACAAGAACCAGCCTAGTCAAGATCCAATGGAGAGAGTAATGAAGAGGATATAGTCTACTCCTCCGTGAGCGACTAGATGTTGCATGCGTCTAATCTACCATGGGCGACTAGACCTTGCGGAGAGTCAAATCTCCCATGGGCGACTAGACTTTACGGAGATTCTAGTTGCCCACAGGAAACTAGAACTTTCTGAGAGTCTAATCGCCAAAGGGCGACTAGACGTTGTGTGCATCTAGTCGCCCATGGGCGACTAGACTTTGTTAAGGGTCTAGTCACCCATGGGCGACTATACTTGGAAGCAATGAGGTTGCTTCTACGGTTATACGGCTAGACTGTTGATCGGGACAAGATCGGCATGGAGATGAGGAATTCAAGTGCGACGGTTTCTTCTTTTCTTTCTACTTGAAAGAAAGATAATGTTTCCACGGTACTTTTTAGTCATCGATTCTGTCGTGACCATTTTTGGCTCCAACATTCAATGGAAATTCCAATCGAGATGAAGCAAGTACCAGTCTAGTAGGGACCCAAAGGAGAGAGCTATGAAGAGGATATGGTCTAGTCGCTCGTGGGCGACTAGAATTTGCTGAGAATCTAGTCGCCCATGGGCGACTATACTTTGTTGAGAATCTAGTCGTCGGTATAAATAGAGAAAATTTTGAGGACCTTTATTTCGTCGGAAAAAAACCGACGAAATTCTGACGATATATTATCCGTTAAAGATCCGTTGTGGGATTTAAAAACTTCCGACGAAATTCCGAGGATCCGTCGGAATTTCGTTGGAATTGTCGGCATCATTTCATCTATAAATACAAGCACCTCTCACCCTCTTCATTCACTCAATATTTTCACCCTCTCACTTACTTTACACACGAAACATATTCAAAAAACCATGTCTTCTTCAAATTAGTATCGTTCTTGGATGGATCGACCTCATTTGAATCCTAACACGAGATTGCTTACGGATGAATATCAAGAAGGTATAACCGAATTCATGGGGCTAGTTCAACGACAACCGGAAGAAAAAACGGGTATGTTAAGATGTCCTTGCTCTACTTGTAAAAATAAAAAGGTTATAAAAGAGTGGGATGTTTGGACACATCTATATTTGAATGGGTTTACACGAAGTTACAAAATTTTGTATCATCATGGGGAAATTGATTATTAATATGGTAGTACTAGCGAACCTTAGACTGCAGATAGGTTAGAAGAACCAATTAGAACGGATGTAGATTATGGTGTAGGTACTGAGCAGATGGTAAATGATCATTTTAGAGGGGAAGTATTACCCAATGCATAAGCTAGGAGATTTTTTGATATGTTGGATGCAGGCAACCAACCTTTGTACGAAGGTTGCAGAGATGGTCATTCACCTTTATCATATGCAACAAGACTGATGAGCATCAAAACAAATTATAATTTGGCTGAATACTGTGTGGATGCGATTGCTGATTTTGTAAAAGGTGTTCTACCAGAAGATAATCTAGCTCCGGGTTCATACTACGAGGTTCAGAAACTCGTAGCTGGTCTTGGTTTATCGTATCAGGTTATAGATGTATGCATCGATAACTGCATGATATATTGGAGGGCGGATGAGAACCGGCTTCAGTGCAAATTTTGTGGGAAGGGTCGTTATAGAGAAACGAGTGGAAGAGTTCCTGTGCCATCAAAAAATGATGTGGTATTTGCCTTTGACAGAAATATTGAAGAGGTTGTATCAGTCTGAACGCACAGCCCAACCAATGAGATGGCATGCGGAGCATTCAACAGATGGTGAGATTAGATTTCCTTCATATGCAAAAGCTTGGAAGCATTTCCAATCAACATATCCAGAATTCGCGTATGAGAGAAGAAATGTCTACCTTGGATTATGTACTGATGGTTTCAGCCCATTTGGCAAGCATGGGTGACAATATTCTCTATGGCCAGTCATTCTTACACCATACAACTTACCGCCAAACTTGTGCTTACGCCGAGAGTTTTTGTTTCTCTCCATTCTCGTTCCCGGGCCAGAGCATGCTAGGATATTACTTGATGTGTTTCTTCAGCCACTAAATATATGAGTTGCAACAACTATGGGCTGAAGATGCTGAAACATACGATGTTTCGTGTAAAGAAGCGGGCAATACTTATGTGGACAATAAGTGGCTTTCCAGCATAAGATATGTTATCTGGATGGACAACGCATGGAAGGCTATCATGTCCATATTGTCAAGATAACACAGATGCTTTCCAACTAAAACACGGAAGGAAAACATGTTGGTTTGACTGTCACAGAAGATTCTTACTACCTGATCATCCATATCGTAGGAGTAGGACTTTGTTTACGAAGAAAAAGAAGGTGTTACGCCAGACGTTGGTGGACATGTGCATTATCCAGTAGATGTTGTTGGAGAACTACATAATTGGCACAAAAAGAGTATTTTTTGGGATCTGCCATACTGGAAGGATTATCTGCTGCGGCATCAATCTTAGTGATTTCTGACGGAATACCGACGAACAGTGTCCGTCGGAAATATCGGTGTTTATTATCCAGAAACCTTTCTTTTTCCCCATTTCTCTTATCTCTCTCTCAAATTTCCGGCGAGCTCTCTCCATTTCCTCCGTTAAATCCGGTCAATCTTCTCTATTCCTCCCCAAAATCTATCACTAAACATTTAAGAACCCCATCCCACTCTTTTTGGTTCTTTTTGTTTGGTTTTAGAATGAATTTGATGATTTTAGGATTTGTAGATTGATGTTTTTTTATTTAGGATTGTTAGGATTGCTAGGGTGATTGGTAGATTGATGATTTTGGTTAGGTTTGTATAACAAAATGTTTTTTGTATATATAAGAACGTTTTTATATTTATAAAACATTTTTTGTATATAAAATCTATTTTTGATTTATTAAATCCGTTTTTATATTTACAAAACTATTTTATATTTATAAAAGCGTTTTTCATAATTATAAAACTTTTTTCATATTTATAAACCGTTTTTGTATATAAAATCTATTTTGGATTTATTAAATCTGTTTTTACATTTATAAAACTATTTTTATATTTATAAAAATGTTTTTTTATATTTCTAAAAATGTTTTTTATTTATAAAATGTTATTTGTATATAAAATATATTTTTAGATTTTTATATGTATAAACTGATTTTTATATTTATTAAAATGATTTTTTGTTTATTTCATTTAAAAAGAGTTTAATTGGATTCGCCATATTTTAAAACTATTTGTAAAACTTTGTTTTACAAATAAGTCTAGTGGCGAGAACTAGACTAGGCGTCACCGTTCCGTACCACGAGGTCGCAGTGGTACGACCTCCCACTCCCGGGCTTCTTCATCGTCCCAAAACCAAGTTGCGGACGATTTTTCTCACTCTCTCGCTCCTTCGGTTGTTCCGGAACCATGTCTGTTGAATAGTTGGTTCAACAGCCGGATCGAGAGCATATTCTCGTTCTCACTCCGTATCTACATGGACGACATCAAACATGGTAAAAATCTTTTTTTTTGTTTTTTTATCATTTTATTTTATTATATTTTTGTCTTCATTCTTATGTTTTTTCTTATCTTAGGTTTAACTTGTCGGGAAACAGGATCATCAGCTTCATTAACCGGATGATGTACTCGATCCTCAAGAAGGGATATCCTAACTTCACCAGCTTCCCTCCTGAGGAACATGAGATGTGGTTCCCTCAGTTTGCGGTAATTTTTAATTTTTTTTAATTTATATTTTTAATCTTTAATATAAAATTTCTGCTAATTGTGTATTTTTTCAGTAAGAATTCAACTAGAATCCTGATCAGAAAAACTTCATCCGTACTTCCTTCTACCATAAAGTCATGGAAAATTATGGGAAGCAGATCTATGAGTGGAAGCAGAAGTGGAACATAGGAAAGAAACCAAAATCGATTAACGACACGGTGTGGGCCGAGTTGATACAACATTGGGAGAAGACCGAGACGCAAGACCGAGCGGTGACCAACTCCGGCAACTGCAAGAGCGAGCGTCGCGGGAAGGGCACGTACAAGCACAACTTGGGTGCCCAGAGTATTCACACTCTCGGAGATCGAATGGTAAGTTGAATCTATTTTTTATTTCAATTCTTTAAACATTTTTATTTCAATTTTTAATGCATTTCTTACAATTTCTAATGTTTATTTTCAACAAATGTTTTTTTTAGGCGGAAGAAAATGATGGTGAGCCGGTTGATGATCTCGCCCTAATGAGGATGGTGTATACCAACAAAAAGACCGGCGAGATTTCTGATGGTCTTGTGAGGGAAGTGGTCGACTTGGTCCAAAGCTAGAAGGACGAAGAAGAGTTCCGCCTATCTCACATTCTCTCTGATGAGGACACCACTACTGCTGCTTCCACCAACCTGTCTCGAATTCAAATCAACGAACTCGTTGAATCGGTAAGGTCTTCATTTTAATTTTTACTATATTTTCATTTCTTTATCTTTATTATTACTAAATTTTTTATTTTTTCTCTTTTAGGCGGTTCCAAAGAGAAAAGGGCGTTTGGGCGGTTTGGGTCATCGATCCCAGTCGGTTGCTTCTTCTTCATCAGCTCCTTTTGTTGATCCGGAACTTATGGCGCATCTACAGAACAAGGATGACCGCATATCAACATTGGAGACCCAGAACAACACCATTCTTGCTCAGATGGCCGCGCAACAAGCTGAAGTGGAAGCAACGAAGAGGATGAATGCACAAATGATGGATATGATGAAACGGAAGTTATCGACTAAGTTTTAGTTTGTGTTTTTTTATTAAAACTTTAAATGTTTTCTTTTAATTTGTAAAACTTTTAATATTATAATATGTTTTTTATTTCAGATTTACTTTTATTTTTAAAAATTAAGTTCAAAATACAAATATAAATTAATTATTTTTCAAAAAAATAATAGATTAAGAAAATTCCGAAGAAAAGGGTCCCTCAGAAATTTCCGAGGGAAGCAGGCCTCGGAAACTTCTGAGGGATGGTTTCCTTGGAATATTCCGAGGAACTGTATTCCTCGAAAATTTTCGAGGGAACAATTTCCTCGGAATTTTCCGAGGGACCACTATCCTCAGAATCCCTCGGAAATTTCCGAGGGACACATTTCCTCGGAATATTCCGAGGGACAGTGTTCCTCAGAATATTCCGAGGAAACCATCCCTCGGAATATTCCGAGGAAACCATCCCTCGAAAATTTCTGAGGAAATTCCGAGGAAATACTCTTACGACTATTTTCCTCGAAATATTTCGTTCTCAGTATTCCCTCGGACTGTTTGATAAAATTCCGACGAAATATATTTTTCCGACGATATATTTCCGACGACTTCTTTTTCCGACTTCTTTACGGTGTTTTGTCGGAATATGCTTATATTTGTTTAAGATATAATTTCTCTGAGAATTTTAGCCATTGATTTTGCCCTGACCCCGTAAACACTCATGAAAAACACAATACAAGTGGGATGTTTTCATTCTTTGTATAAAAAGTATCAAAGAAATAAAGCAAACAATTATTATCCACACACATAGAGTATGAATTTTCAGGATGGTTATATATATTGATGTTCTAAAGCTACAAATATACATAAATAGATGTTCATCTCTTACAAATATAAAGTGGCTAGTGTAAATTAAAGAGGTTTGAAGACGAACCGGTTTCTTGAATGGTAACCGGCTATTTTGGCTACTTTTGCCAAAGCATGTTTCCATTTTCGGATATCTTCCTTTGTTTTCCCTTGACAAGTTTGTCTGAAGACCTTCACAAAATCACCAGTTTGCTTCTTTACATCAGTTGGATCCACTTTATAGAGAATGACCATCACTATTTGATCTAACTCTTCTCTGCACTTGATGATCTCCACCAGCTTGTTTAGGCACCACGTCGAAGAAGCGTAGTTCTTGGAGAGCAAGACAATCACAATCCTTGATCCTCTAATAGCTTTAATGAGCTCAGGACCAATTGACTTACTCCTCTCCATATTATTGTCAATGAATAGGTCAATTCCTTTTCTCCTCAAATCCTTGATAATGGGGCTGAGAAAGGTATTTCTGTCAAGGATACTTCATATCTTCACATTACTAATACAATATTCTCTCTTCCTCTTATGGAAGTTTCTGTAATCACATAGCTCCTAGGGTATTCACTCATGTATATATATTTGGCGATGTACTCTCTGTTCATATATACAAAAGTATTACCTTCACATGGTATCAGAGCAGGCTTAAAAACCCTCAGCCGCCACTGCTCCTTCTCTTTTCTTCTTTACTTCCCTGCCCTCATCGTCCCTCTCTGTTTTTCTCTTCTTCACCATGGCTCCAAACCCGACTGAAAACGTTGACGTCACACCCCACGGCCTTCTCAATGTCAACATGTCGAATGTCACCAAGTTATCAGCCAACAACTATCTCATGTGGAGCATACAGATCCAAGCTCTGTTAGACGGCTATGATCTCTCCGGTCATCTTGACGGTTCCAAACCCCCACCACCCACAACTGTCACAAACAATGGAGTCTCCTCCCTCAATCCTGAGTTTACGACGTGGAACAGACAAGATCGACTGATCTTCAGTGGACTCATTGGCGCTATCTCTCCCACCATTCAGCCAATCGTCTCTACAGCAAAAACAGTTGCAGACATATGGGCAACTCTGGCTTCCACCTACGCCAAACCTACGAGAGGACACATCCAACAACTCAAACTTCAAATCAAAGGCTGGACCAAGGGCACCAAAACCATTGATGAGTACATACAAGGTTTTGTCACTCGGTTTGATCAGCTAGCCCTACTCGGGAAACCAATCGAACAAGAAGACCAGATAGAGTACATCCTTGGAGGTCTCCCCGAAGAATACAAGCCCATTGCAGATCAACTGGAGGGTCGAGACATCACTCCCACAGTCACGGAAGTCCATGAGAAATTACTCAATAAAGAAGCTAAGATACTAACTACTTCGTCTGAGACAATCGCCCTTCCTGTGACAGCAAATGTAGCTTCGGCTCAGCCCCAAGGACGCACCAATCAACACCAAAGGAACCATCAAAACTGGAATCGAAATCAACAAACATACAAAAACAGCAACAATCGATACAAGAAAAACTCACCGTCAGGATACCAAGGAGGTTACCAGGCAAGTGTCAGCTGTGTGGAGTTTACGGTCACAGTGCCAGAAGGTGTTCCCACCTTAACAACCATAGTCCTTCAGCAAGCAACAACTCCGGCAACAATGCATATCCACCATGGCAACCACGTGCTCACCTTGCCGTCGGCGCCTCACACCCTACACACTCCTGGCTGCTCGATAGCGGAGCCACCCACCACATGACGAATGATCTTGACAACCTAGCACTACATCAACCTTACAACGGCACCGATGGTATTCTCGTGGGTGATGGATCCTCTCTACCAATAACACATACGGGTTCACTGTCTCTTCCCTCCTCATCCAAAACTCTTAACTTAACCAATGTCCTTTACGTACCAAACATTCACAAAAATCTCATATCTGTTTATCGGTTGTGTAATGCTAACAAAGTCTCTGTCGAATTCTTTCCTGCCCACTTTCAGGTGAAGGATCTATCCTCGGGTGTCCCGTTGCTCCAAGGCAAAACCAAGGATGAGTTATACGAGTGGCCAGCATCCCCCTCCACCCTCAAATCCTTCTTCGCAACCTCCACACACACACCATCACCCAAAGACTGGCATGATCGCTTAGTCCATCCCTCTTCTACTATTTTAAAAGCTGTTGTTTCCAAGTTTTCTATTCCTATGTCCAATTCTACACAGTCATCCTTATGTTCAGACTGTTCAATCAATAAAACCCACAAACTTCCCTTCACTCAGTCTTCTATAACCTCACACAAACCTCTGGAATATGTCTATACTGACGTCTGGATGTCACCTGTAATCTCAATAGACAACTACAAGTATTATGTGGTGTTTGTTGATCACTTCACCAGATACACTTGGCTATACCCGCTTAAAACAAAGTCTCAAGTCAAAGAAGTATTCATCACCTTCAAAGCACTGGTGGAGAACAAATTCAGTCTCAAAATCGGAACCCTTTACTCAGACAACAGAGGAGAGTACTTGGCTCTCAAGACACTTCTTGCTACTGCCGGAATCTCCCACTACACATCGCCACCGCACACTCCCGAACACAATGGTGTCTCTGAACGTAAACACCGTCATGTCGTCGAAACAGGCCTGACGTTGCTTACTCATGCTGGAATCCCTAGATCATACTGGACATATGCCTTCGCCGCTGCAGTTTACCTGATAAATCGGCTGCCAACACCAGTACTCAATATGACAAGTCCGTATACAAAGCTCTTCGGCATCGATCCCAACTACAGCAAGCTTAAAGTGTTCGGCTGCCTGTGTTTTCCTTGGCTCCGCCCCTACAACAATCACAAGTTGGAGAATAGATCAACCCCATGCGTGTTCCTGGGCTATTCACAAACTCAAAGCGCGTACCTGTGTCTGCAACCGAGTTCTGGCCGAATCTATGTCTCCAGACACGTCCAATTCGATGAACATGCTTTCCCCTTTCGCAAACCACCATCACCAGTGCAGGAGTCATCTTCGCCACCACCCACACCTCCTGAACCACCCCACATCACTATACCCACAAGCCCTCCACTCGTAGACTCTGCTCCGTCTCTACCGGGAACCCCAAGGATAGCTTCTTCACCGCCAGTGACTTCGGAAACTTCCATCGGCAGCGACTGTGTTCACACGACACACACCGAGACCCAGGTAAGTGATAACATAAACCCAACCCAAATTAATGAGGCCCAAGTTCACCCCAGCCCACCTACCTCTCCAAATCCATCAAATCCTATACCCACAAACACTTCAGCCCAACCCCAACAAATCACAAACACAACCACAACTTTATCTTCCCAACCCTCGTCGTCTTCCTCCCTCCCTCAACCCGCAGGTTCACAAACCTCCAACATTCACCCGATGACAACCAGACGCAAAAACAACATCACCAAACCCAAAGCCAAACTTAATCTCTCTGCCAACCTCATCACAAACCACCCACCTGAGCCTCGAACAGTGAATCAAGCCTTACGTGACAAACGGTGGAGAGGATCCATGTCGACTGAACTTGATGCGTTTGCTCGTAATCAAACATACGACCTGGTTCCCCGACCACAACATCAAAATGTTGTAGGCTGTCGTTGGCTTTATAAGAACAAGTTCTTACCTAATGGTGATCATGGCAGGTGCAAATCACGGCTGGTGGCAAAGGGGTACAATCAACAATATGGACGTGACTACACTTCAACGTTCAGTCCGGTGATTAAAACAACCACAATTCGTCTCATCCTGGCTATTGCTGTCTCTCGCTCCTGGCCACTGCTTCAACTAGACGTGAATAATGCCTTCTTGCAGGGTACTCTCAATGAAGAAGTGTACATGGAACAACCACCTGGTTTCATCGATCCAGACAGACCAAACCATGTATGTCGACTACGAAAAGCTATCTACGGGCTCAAACAAGCACCTCGTGCCTGGTACTTGGAGTTAAAGACATTCCTGCTCAGCCTCGGCTTCAAAAACTCCTTGGCAGATACCTCCATGTTCGTTCTCAACACAGGTACGGAGGTGGTCTATCTCCTGGTCTACGTAGATGACATCCTAGTTACTGGAAACAGCAAACCAGCTATCTCACGCACACTACAACGTCTTGCGGATCGGTTCTCCGTCAAGGATCCTGAAGCACTTAATTACTTCCTAGGCGTTGAAGCTCACCGCACTCACAAAGGGTTACACTTATGCCAGAGGAAATACATCTTGGACCTCCTACATCAGCACAAGATGGAAGACGCCAAACCCGTAAGTACCCCGATGGCCACATCTCCCAAATTAAGCATCTCCTCTGGTGTGGCTTTGTCTGATCCTACAGACTTTCGCAAGTTGATTGGTAGTCTGCAGTATCTTCAGTTCACTAGGTTGGACATCGCCTATGCAGTCAACCGACTCTCTCAGTTCATGCATCCTACCGATCTTCACTGGCAAGCCGCAAAGAGAATACTCAGATACCTCAGTGCCACATCGGATCACGGCCTCTTCTTCCCAGTCAACACCTCTCTCCAACTTCACGCCTTCAGTGACGCCGACTGGGCTGGAGATTCTGATGACTATGTGTCAACTAATGCTCACATTGTCTACTTGGGAAATTCTCCTATTGCCTGGACATCCAAGAAACAATCAGGTGTTGCCCGGTCAAGCACAGAAGCTGAGTACAGATCAGTAGCCAACACATCTGCTGAAATTCGCTGGGTCTGCAATCTACTTACTGAACTCGGCATCAAGCTACCAGCCACACCAGTCATCTACTGTGACAATCTTGGTGCCACATTCCTCTGTGCCAATCCTGTCTTCCACTCTCGCATGAAGCATGTTGCTCTCGACTATCACTTCATTCGCGGCCAAGTGCAACACAACATGCTGCGTGTAGCTCACGTTAACACTAAGGATCAGCTTGCTGATGCCTTAACCAAACCACTGCCGCGCATCAGGTACCTGGAACTTAAAAACAAGATTGGAGTTGCCACAGCACCTCCATCTTGAGGGGGCGTGTCAAGGATACTTCATATCTTCACATTACTAATACAATATTCTCTCTTCCTCTTATGGAAGTTTCTGTAATCACATAGCTCCTAGGGTATTCACTCATGTATATATATTTGGCGATGTACTCTCTGTTCATATATACAAAAGTATTACCTTCACAATTTCCAATTGTGAGGCTGAGAAGATGAAAGAGAAAAAGAAGAAGCCTTTGTTGTTTTTTCTGGTTCAGATATGGATTTTCTGTACAAAAACAAGAAAAATATTTGTACCTAGAAGTGTGAAGAAGTTTATTGAAGCAAAAACAACATTTGTAAGGGAAAAGAAGAATCCATTAGTATGAGGAAGAGAGAATCAAGATAGCAGATATTTGGAGAGGAGGAAGAACTAGTAAAGAGACTGTGTGTATATACTCACGCAGAACGTTGACTGACTGAAATAAGCAAGAAAGTTTAAACACATGTATCAAATTTCAACGCAAAATTGTGGCCAACAAAATCGCTGGGTCTACTATCGTGAAAGGTGTCGGGACGTTTTGTGTCTTCCAAGAGATGAAAACTAAATATTCATTATTGATTGGGTTAACATTCCTCAGTTTTCCGCTGTTGCAATTAGGTATAAGATTTGAAGAGTAATATAATTGGCAACAATGTTCACAACTTCAAAATATTTTCCATCTTCTGAATTTGTTTCTTGGAAAACTGTTACAATTAAATACTGTAGGCATGTTTACTATTTTGTCATCCGTTAATGAATCGAAAACGCCTTATGTGTAGCGGTTAGGCAAAATATCTGTAAATTCTTATTCGATGTCTGGATTCGAACCGAAAACGCCGAATATCTGCAACTCTATGAAGCAAAGCAAATACTAAATCAATATCTATGAAAAACGAAGCAAATCACAAATACTAATATTTTTATGAATAGATATCCGATCCATTATATGCATTTATGTAAGTTTTAAAATATTTATATTTATTAAATTTATTATATTAGCTATTAAATTTTTAAAATTAAATAAATTTTTATTTTGTAATAAATATTATTATTTTATAGTATTTTGGATTTTTAATTATTTTAAAATAATTATTTTATTTGTACGGATCAAATCGGATATCCGGTTAAAATGTAAAATTTTCGGATGTCCGGGACATCGAATATCCGAGTGCCTACGAATCGAATCGAATTGGATAATTGATTATTCGGACAAAATGAATCGCATCACGAATACCTTCAAAAATCCGGATATTCGATCCGTGCCCACCCCTACTTATGTGGTGCCACAAAGTGTCAAAGTGCTTCTAAAATGTTTGTTGGAACAAACATTTTTCATAAGAGGGTTTTTTTCTGCTAAATGCCTATGTCCATATTTAATCTAAATTCAGTAAGTACCAGATGTATGTATGAATTTGACGGTAAGTTGTTATGAAAGACTTATTGATTAACCAAGAGATGAATTACAAAAAAGACTGAGTTTCTCTGAAAAATGATCAATTCATCAAGAACAAAGTAATGAAAAACTCTAATTTTGTGCTGAAAAGTGTGTGTTTGTGAATATTTTTCTCGATCTTTAGTCTTCTCTTAAGTACTCGAATTGTTTCCTTTTTGCCTCTAAGTCGGCGTAAACTTATGTTAACTAACTTGATTGGGCCGAGTTCTATTTACTCGATAGGTTTTTGTGAGGGATGTAATCCAATTCCAACAATTAATTCCTTCTAGTTCATTGCGAGAGGTGAAGCCTATCTTGATGAATTTATAAGAATGGGTTCTAAGAGTAAGAACTCGGCGCTTGTCTTCCAAATAAAGTTTAGCTCTCATCTCGGCATGTGCGAGAGATCTGATCAGGTTTAGCCTTGAACTGTTGAAATCTCGGTTATTACAAACAAGATCATGGTTTTTCATGGAGAAGTGAAATCGCTTCCCATGAAATGGTGGTATTAGTGCCGCTGCCTTAAGTTTTAGACATGATAATTATGTCTCTTGGTTTATCATGTTATAATCAAATATGTAGAGTTTTTTTCTTCAACTCATATACGTAGCATTATACTTTCTCATTCCCTCATTCTTCCTTTGATTGAAAGATAGAATTTATCTTATTGAATGTATTCTCATTAATGTTAACTGTAACGGTACATTGTATCTCAATATATATATATATATATTAGTCCTATTGTGTACACATATAAGAGTCCATATACAACATATCTACGTATCCAATATGCCCCCTCAAGCCGAAAGTCCAAGCAAGGAGTACAAGTGGTGGAGTGAAGGCTTGATATTGATATTCCTTGAAGAAGAGAGTAGAAAGGTATGGGATGCAAAGGCTTCGTGAGGATATTTTCATGCTGATTCTTGGTTGGAACATGAGCACCTTAAGGAAACCAAGCTTCACTTGATCCCTAGTTGTGTGACAATCAATCTCCACATGTTTGGTTCTCTTATGAAAAACTGGCTTAGTGGAAATGTGGAGAGCTGATTTACTGTCACAGAAAAGCTTGGCGGGAGATGTAACCTTGATTTGCAAAGCAGTAAGCAATTGTTGGATCCAGAGAAGCTCACAAGTTGCTAACGCCATGCCACGATATTCAGCCTTAGTGATGTTTCTGTTGACAGTATCTTGCTTCATAGACTTCGAGCAAATCAAGGACTTGCCAAGGTGAGTACACATCCCAGTAACAGAACAATGTGAATCAGGAAAAAACAGCCCAATCAACATCCGAGAAACCGTTCAAACAGATCTCAGAATCAGACGCATAGAACAGCCCTTGACCAGAATTTGTCTTGATATACCGTAGTATATTATGAGCTGCTTTCATGTGAACATCAGTAGGAGCAGAAAGGAACTGACTAGGACGCTTCACAGCAAATGTTATATCTCGACGAGTGATCATCAGATACAACAGTCGAACAATCAAAGCTCAATAAGAAGTCAGATTGTCCAGCAAGTTACCAGTGGTTTAACTAAGATGAATAGTAGGATCTATAGGTATAGAGATTGGTTTAGAAGCTAACATGAATGTATCAGCAAGAATATCCAAGGCATACTTTCGTTGATAAAGTGCAATACCTGTACAGTTAGAAGCAATCTCGATGCCAAAAAAGTACTTAGGTGTTCCAAAGTCTTTAACCTTAAACTCATTCTGCAGAAGAGTCTTCAAGCTTGCAATCTCATCATCACTGCTACTAGTAATGAGTATATCATCAACGTATAAAAGTAGAGAAATGGAAGAGTGATGAATATGCTTGATGAATAATTCCCTATCAAAAGGAGCTTGTGTGAATCCAACTTTGAGTAACACCTTTGAAAAACAGGTGTACCATTGCCGAGAAGCTTTCTTCAAGCCATAGATCGGTTTTTGCAATCGACAAACTGAATTAGGAGGAAACACCTCACCAAAACCAGGTGTATACCCCAAAGGAAAATTCATATAGATCTCTTCATCGAGCTCACTATGAAATAATGCATTAGAAACATCCATCTGCGTAAGACTCCATCCACAAGCTGCAGCTATAGCAAGAACTGTTTTGACTGTTGTGAGCTTATCCACAGGTAAAAAAGTGTCAAAGAAATCAGTACCACTTGATGAGTAAACCCCTGAGCCACTAGACGCGCCTTGTATCGATCTACGGTGACATCAGCTTTATACTTGATAGTATATATCCATTCGCAACCAACGACATTTTTATTAGCTGGTAAAGATTCAACAGTCCAGGTATGATTAGCTTCCATAGCAGCCAACTCACCGTTCATGGCTACTCTCCATACAATCAATGTCACAAATTGCTTAAAAGTTTTTGGTTCTGTCTCAATAGAAATGGAGAGGATAAAATTCTGATAGGAATGCTAAAATCGGAATAAGAAACAGCTGAAGATATAAGATAAAGAGGAGTTACATGATGTGTTATCTTTTGCAAGGTTGTAGAAAAGTTGTCAAGGGCACATTGGTATTCAGACAAATACGTGGGAGCTTTAGGATGAAGTCGCGGTCTATCCATTGGTAGTGAAGTTCCAGTACTAACCGAAGTAACAGGTTATGTTTTACCAATGAAGTACTAGGTGAAATCGTAGGATGATATGCAGATTAATGTGTCGCAGATGCATGAGATGCAGATGAATGTGTCGCAGATGCATGAGATGCAGATGCAGTAGATGAGGAACAAAGATGGTAAACGGATGAAAGAATCTAAAGCATCAAGTGTAGAAGATGAAATGATAATACCATTAGGTACAAATACAAAAGGTTTTTGACTTGAATGGAAAAATGGTTTCATGGAAAATGATATTGCGAGATATAGAAACCAGATATGTGTCTACATGCAGCACCTTATAGCCTTTAAAACCTGGAGGATAACCAAGGAAAACACAAGACTCTGCTCTAGGATTAAACTTAGTTCTATCTTTTTGCAATGTAAACACATAACAAAGGCAACCAAATGAGCTAAGAAACGAATATGCATGAATCTTTTTAGTGAGAACTTCATATGGAGATCGTTTTTGAAGCATAAGTGAAGGAGTTCTATTTATTAAGAACATCATAGTTAAGATGCAATCACTCCAATACACTAAAGGAACATGTGATTGAAACATTAGAGATCTAGCCACACTTAAAATGTGTTGATGTTTACTCTCAACAACCGAATTCTGTTCAGGTGTATATGCAACCGAATTATGTTCTCATGGTCTTGTGCACATGAGAAGTAATGCACTAGACCATGTTTTTAACTAAATTTAGAAAAGGAAACTCATGTGCATTGTCACTTCTAATAGATTTTATTAGAACTCAATATTACGTTTGAACATGCTTAAGAAATTATGGAAAAAACACGAGTAACATCACTCTTTTTCTTTAACATGTAAATCCAAATTACACGAGAACAATCATCAACAAATATAAGAAAGTATTTATACCCTTCAACAGAGTCAATAGAGAAATGACTCATATGTCTAAATTAAGAAGATCAAATGGAGAATCAAACAAATGATTATTAGTAACAAATGGAAGATGCTTTTGTTTTGCTAAAGGACATATAGAACAAGGAGACTCATACTTAGACAAAGACAGATTACCTGATAAAAGTTGTAACTTAGCAGTGGATGGATGTCCAAGGCGCTGATGCCAAAGAGCTCCATCAACTAGCAAGGATCCACATAGATGAGATGGAGGTGAAACAATGGATGGTTGTAATATATAAAGATTTTGAATGACATGTCTTCTACCAATCTTCAAGCCTTGAGTATGCTCCTGAACTAAACATGAATCATATGTGAAATGAGCAGAATAACTATCACGTTGAAGCAAGCTACTAACATCTAACAAGTTAAATTTGAATGAATGAACATGTAGAACATTATGCAATATGAGCCATCATATAAAGGAACAATGCCAATATGTGTTATGGGTAATCTAGTCTCATTAGGTAAGGAAACCGTCATTCCAGTCATTGAAGAAACTTCAATAAACAGAAAAAGATCAGAACATACATGTTCTGCAGCACCACTATCTATAATCAAACTACCATGAGGAAGATTATTATAAATGGAGGCTAAGAATTGGTGTTGTAAAGTAAGTATGTGGTTATCAAAGCGAAGGCTAAATGATAAAGAAGATACAATATACAGAAGTTGAAGATTGAGGAGCCATGACACATTGTTCCGTAATAGAAGCATGAGTAGCGGATAAAGTTTGAGACGGCTGTTCTGAAAGTTCCACATGAGCACTGAGATGTTGAAGTAAAGAGTTCACTTAATCTAGATTAAAGGGACACAAGTCCAAATTGAGAGGACAATAAGCTACAGACGTATCAGCATTCATCATCTGAGCACCAAAAGGTCGTGTAATTTATTGTTGTGAAACATAAGGTCAAAATCCATAATTAGAGAATTCCCATAGAACAAGAGACTGTGCGGAGGTAGTAGATTGTTGTTGTGGTCTCGGATTCTGAGGAGCCAATGATTAAAACCGATGACCTGGAGCATATCCAAACAGCTTGAAACACTACTACATTATATGACCAGTTTGGCCACAATGAGTACAGAAGGACGTTCACGAGGATGATAGCATGTATAAGATGCTGCATAAGTCTTATTATCAAAAGCTTCAGGATTTGGAGCAATCTTAGAAAGAGTGGAACTCTGAAACACAAGTGTGTCTACTTTCGAAGGCTTGATAGTCTTTTGTCTTTCATCTTGAACCACCATGTTAAAATCTTCTTCAATCATAGGAATTGGCTTCAAAATAAGGATATAACGGTATGTTGATTCATAAACTTCATTTAGCCCCAAGGAACTTCGTAGCATGAGTATGTTGCTGAAGTTGTTCCTAAAGCAAAGCAGCATTACACTCACAACGACCACATGTACGTACCAAAATCTCTACATAATCTTTCCCAGAGAGTGACTAAATTTGTACAATACATACTGATATCCATATGACCTTGTTGAATAGAAATCAAGTGTTGTTCAATCTCATAGATCCTAGCTGCATCATCTTGTTTAAAACGAGATAACAAATTCTTCTAAATATCCTCAGAAGTTGATATAAAGAGAAGACTCTGACCTATCTTCTTAGATACAATGTTCATCAACCAGGTGGAGACCATATCATTGCACTTAGACCAAGATTCATAATCAAGATGATTAAGAGAAGGTTTAGAGATCGTATCATTGACGAAACCAAGTTTGTTCATGACGTTAAAAGCCATTCGTATCGATCGACGCTAGGAAGGACAATCAGGACTAGACTGAAGGCAATCCTAAACAAGAACTAATCCAGCATGATCCAAATTTTTGTAGAAAGAACGGATTCTCATATTGATCCGAAGAAGAACAATACGATTCAGGTAATGGTTGTAGCGGAGGTCGATTCTGAGAAGTAGACATCATTGGAATAGATCAATAAGATACTTGATCGGAAGTTATGGATATATAGAAGCGATGATAGCGAATAAGACAACATAGAGAAGATCGATGAACACCAAGATAGCGAAGAAAATCCAGAAAACAAGCTCAGAAACAAGCTGAGAAGCAGAAACACTCATCGAATCAGAATCTCAGAGGCAAAGAATCGCAAATCTGAGCTGAAAGCGAAGAAAAAGAGTGAAGGAAATTAATTGAAAGTGATGGAATGTGTAAGAAAATGCGATAAAAATGTGATGCATAAGAGAATTTTTTTACATCAAAAGAGTATTCGATTACTCAAACTTGAGGTGGTCCGGAAATCTAGACCATAATAGAACAACCAACAAAGTTTTATGAACTTTAAAAAGTACGAGCTCTCCTAGCCAAGCCATCTAGCATCCTATTTTGTTCTCTTGGCACATAGGAAATCTTGGAATCTTCGTTGAAGCGCAGGTACCTCACCTAGCTTGTTGAAAAGTTCGGCCATGCTCTTGGTTCATGAATCATCAAGAGGATATCCTTGCAGTCCATTCCAAAGGTCTGACAACTCGTGTGTTGAAGCATGGATTCTATTTCCCAAATTAAAGCCTCCAACTCTGAGTGCAAAGAAGACATACAATTTTCTATGTTCCTCAACCCTAAGAGTTTTTTTTATTCCATGATCCATCTATCCATACCCAACCAAATTCACTAAATTGTGCATCGAGATTCCAAGATCCATCAACCAAAACAATGTTTTGCAGGCTTAGGACTTATGTATTATTGGTTTGGTGTACCATAGGAAGATCCTTAGATGCTTTTGAGTTTGCCTCAAACCAAGCATGGCATTCACCTTCAGCATGTCTAATTATCTCAAGTGGATCCCATGTGATACCGCGAAACAATTTGTCATTATGAGCTTTCCATTTGAACCATATAATCCAGGGATAAGGGTCTTTATTAAGATCCGGATCTTCAATCTCATTCTTCCTCCAAAACAAATAATCCAATTGGAATACAATCTCGTTGTTGGGAAAATCTCGAGACATGATGGTGTTGATGTGAGGGCCCACATCTACAAGGCAGGTGGAAATTCAAATATAGCATGATTTATCGACTCATCAGCTTCACCACATCTATGACAATGATTGTCACAACGCATATGATATTGTGTTAAATTCCATATGACAGCTACATAGCCAGACACTAATTGCCATATAAGATGGCGAATTTTCTTTAGAGCATTGATTTTCCAAGCGTGTGCTTTTAACTTTGTAGTACTCGGCTCGGAGACCATAACCTCTTGTTCTTGGTATAGAATGTTCATTGCTACCAATCGCCAGATTTAACCATATACATTACATTCTTTATGTAACTTCATCTGTACATATCGTCTCTAGGCTCCTAATGAGATGTATGTCTTCTGGAACC
Organism: Moricandia arvensis; assembly: GCA_905132765.1. Lineage (NCBI taxonomy): Eukaryota > Viridiplantae > Streptophyta > Magnoliopsida > Brassicales > Brassicaceae > Moricandia > Moricandia arvensis. Next base: position 11,302 of record CAJHQP010003894.1, on the reverse strand, counting down.
ATAAGGTCTTCCAGCTTTTTGACATTCCACACATTTGGCTGTCCATGAATTAATTTTTTCACCGTCACACGTGGATCAACCGCAGGGTTATTTGGCCGGGCTGCTCGAGTAGGTGTTGACTGGATCCAAGGATCTTCCCATACACGAATCTGGTATCCGGAATGCACTTTTTGGTTTATCTCTAACCTCAGTAATGGTCTTGCTGCCATCAAGCGCGTCCAAATATAAGATTGAGAAATTGTATTTGTTGCTCGAAAAGGCAAGCTTTGTTGGTATTATCTTCCTCACATCACTCTCGCAAAGAGCGAATTCGAAAATTGAACTAGTCTCCATAATTTTTTTGCCAATAAGGTCAGATTAAAATTTTGAATTAATCTGAACCCAATACCACCTTCATTCTTTGGACTACAATTTCCCATTTTGCCCAATGAATCCCTCCCTTTGGAGGGTTGGAACTCTACCAGAATCTTTCAATAGAGCTTGCTAAGTTTTCACAAATCTCTAAAGAGAGAAGAAAACTAGACATTACATAAGTTGGTAATGCTAAGGCAATGGACTTTATCAGAATCTCCTTCCCACCCCGTGAAAGCCACTGGCCTGGCCATCCATTGATTCTATGATCTAGTCTATCATTAAGGAAGGAAAATAACTTACATTTAGATCCACGTATATCCTTTGGAATTCCCAAATAGGTTCTCATTCCTCCCTCATTATCAATTGCCAAAGTGGCCTTGGTCTCTTGCTTCACACTTCCTGGAACCTTTTTCCCGAATAATAGCGAAGACTTTTCGAATTTAATATATTGCCTCGATGCTTTCCCATATACCTATACCGTTTTCATTACTTCATCACATTCACGTAGCTCCGCCTTAAAAAGGAAAAGGCTATCATCAAAAAATAACAGGTGAGACACTAGGGACAAGCACGGGATACACACATTCCCATTATCTTTCCCTTATTCTATGCATGATTTTGAAGGCTAACGAGAGCTTTCGTGCATAAAATGAAAATGAAAGGAGACAAAGAATCTCCTTGAAGTAGACCCCTACCTGGGACAATACTTCTCTTGACTGCCATTCATTAGGACTTGATATCTAATAGAAGATACACATCGCATGATCCATCTGATACATGTTTCAGCAATCCCCCATTTTCTCCAAGACCCTCTCAATAAACATCCATTCCATTCGATTGTAAGCTTTGTTCATATCGTTTTTTATTGCCATCATCTTATGTCTTCCACTGGGTTTCGTTCTCAAGGCATGAAAAATCTCTTGAGCTATCATTATGTTATATGATATCTATATTCCTGCAACAAAGGTTGATTGGGTTTCCGAAATTTGGTCTGGTAGAATATTCTTTAGTCTCTGGCATAAGACCTTTGAGACAATCTTGTTGCTCACATTACATAAGCTGATTGGACGATAATGGGTCATATCAGATAGTCTGCCTTTTTTTGGGATAAGACAAATATTAGTATCATTTAAACATGGTGTGACAATACCATCAAATAGGAACTCATTGATCATATGAGTCAAACCTCCTTTTACGATGTCCCAAAACTTATGGTAAAAGAGTGTGATCATACCATCAGGCCCCAGAGTCTTCTCTAGATGCATTGCAAAAAGTGCAAGTTTGATTTTCCATTCTGTAACTGGAACAATCAGTTCTTGATTCACCGCATTTGTGATTATTGTCGCAATATTCGCCAATGCTTAGTCCAATGCTGATGGTTTAGATGTCTCAAAGAGAGAGCGGAAATAGCTGGTAGTATGGCTACCAGGCCCTCTTCGTCTTCCACAATATTTCCTTATGTGTCTGTCAATCATATCATTCTATTCTTTGTAGGCCTCTATTTTGTCCGTTATGGAAGAATTTCGAGTTCACATCGCCTTCTCTTAATCAAAGCACTCTACTCTTCTGCTTCCATAATATTTCATCTTCCTTAAGAGCATCATATAACTCTTTTAGCGTTGCAGTCAACTCCTCAGTGTTCACATTATCATCTACATACATAGCTTCATCCTTCTCTTTTAGGTCCTCTACATACTTCTCTGAGTCATGTCATTTTTCCTTCTCCATTGACTCAGAGCTTTCCTGCAGCTAGCAATATGTGCAGTGATGTTTGCATCAGGTGAAATAACAGGAGAATTCCAACCGTCCTGAATGACTTGTCTTATTTCATCACTATTTAACCATTTCTTATCAAATTAAAAAATTTTTTTTGCTCGAAATGGTTTTGATAGGATAAATGCTAGGAATGGACGATGATTCGAGCCCCAAAGAAGAAGGTAATTAACAAAAGAGTGGGAGAAATTTTCATGCCAATTTTCATTCCCTAATGCACAGTCTAGGCAGCATCTTACAATATTTGTTTCTCTTTTACCAACCCTCGACAACTGGCTACCAAAGCAAGTATATTCCAACATTCCACAATGACTTATTATTTGTTTGAACGGGAGGAAAGAGCTGTCAGAGCGTCTTCTCCCTCCTTCTTGCTTCTCATGACAAATTATTTCATTAAAATCGCCAATCATGAAACAAGGTCCATCTTTTATTGTAGTAAAACGCGTAAGGCATTCCCAAACTAGATCCCTACGCTCTAAGACAGGGTCACCATAAATAAATTTCATGTAGACTTTTGTTCCATCAATGATTGCAGAAACATAAATCATTTGGTTCTTCGAAAATAAAACATTAACATGTAAATAATCCATAAATAAACAAGTTAAACTCTCGCTTTGGCCAAGTGGCTCAATGGTAAACAGCTTCACATAACCTAAGCCATCCTGAATGTTTTGGAACAGCAGCTTCCTATTATGCATCTCAGAAAGTAACAAAAGTCCTAGGCGATGCTTCCACACATCTCTGTGAGGCGTCGAACTATGAGGTTGTTGCCTATCTCTCGATAGTTCTAACTGAGTGTCTTTATAGATGCTTGGCTGATGGATTTTTGGAATCCATCAAACCTCTCACTTGGTCTTGTGCGCCATTCCTAAGGCTTCTGTTCACAAGTCTTAATGTTTTGCAATGCTTTTAGACGAGGAGATCCTCTGCAAAGACCATCATGTCAACTTGGAGCATCATCAGTTATGAAAAATGCATGTAATACACTCCTCGTTGCTTTTTTTGACTGAATCTTGTTCCTCACTTACCATCAAAAAGGTGATATTAATTTCAGTGTTAGTGACAACAAATGATAGCCGATGACGGGTCAATTTGCATTTCAGTATGCTCCATTTCCTTTAGCTCCAAAACCAGCAAGTCATCATGGTCCATATGTACTAACTGCAGGCCAGAATCTTCTTCAAGCATTGATCCATCCACCACATGATCCTGATGCCCATCATCTATCAGCACAGCAATTACCATGGCATCCTTAGGTGGAGAAGGATGCTTAATAGGATATCGAGTAGTGTCCTATATTTTTCTTTCTGAAAGTTACATTTGCATCATCAGAGTGACATTGGAAGCGTTGGTTTTCAAAATCCTTAGGAGGGCCCTCTAGACGTACAACTGATTACGATGAAGCTTAGATAGCACTCAACCGTTTTTCCAGTTTCGTGATAGGAAGAGAGGGGATACCCTTCTCCTTCCACATCATATGGTGGCTGTTCTTAACTGAGCCAGTAGCTCCGTCACCATCACGCTTCCAAACCATGTTTCTCCCTTGTTTTTTGTTGTATGGCTTTGGACGCCGATCTCTCACTGCGATTACGTTCCTCTCTCGAAGAGAAAAAAGAACGATGAACACGGCTCTATGATGGCACATCTGAAACTCTATCCATGACACTTAGTCTCTCCTTTCCAACTTGCGTGGCGTCTCAGTCATAAGAGGCCAATGAACCCAACCGTATATGTTCTTGAGTTGATATCAGAGACTGAAACCCTCTTCCATGTTTGCTGAATTCAGCTTTAATGTCACCAGCTTTCTTTTCACAAAAAAGCAGTTTCATGAGACAGCATTCCACAGTAGGTACAAGGCTTGAAAAGCTTCTCATATTTGATTTGAATCGTTACCTCCTCCCCCTTCTTTTGATTGAATATTTCGTGAAAACTTGAGGGGTTTCCGAGTATCCACCTCTACCAAGAGTCTACTCTCAGTCACCTGGACAGTCTTAACGAGACCTATCCTTCCACCAATCCCATAAAGGTTTTATCCGTCCACAGATGCAATGGGATTCCAATGAGCTTAATCCAAAAAAGAGTCGTCTATGGGTAATCATTATCCATTACGGCGGGCTTCCATCTCTCTAACACAAACATACAATAGTTGTAGTGAAAAGGTGCAAGCTAGATCACCTTGTTCAGACCATCCTCATTTTTGAGATTGAAGAGGAAGCACACATTTCCCAGATCATTCGCCATTAGCTTATCTTGTATCCCCCATTCATGTGGTATATAACCAATCAGCTTGCCCAAATTTATTTTTTCGGATTTAAGATCTTCCCAATAAGAGAACAACCATAGTGTCTAATTTGGTTGTCATCAGCTTAATCTATTAGAATTATTAGCTCATCATCATGCTCGATCATGATTCCCTTAGCTTTTGAATCCGGCGTAGGACCAGATCTCATTCGATTTAATGATACCATGAAGATGTTATTACTCTCGATATTGCGTATAGAAAAAGAAACTAAAGCATCACTCTGATTAATGATCAAAGTTTGTCGTCTGTTTGGAAGAGAAAAATTTGTTAGGTTTTTGATATCATATTGAATGTATTATCATTAATGTTAACTGTAAATTGTAAGCTCAAGTGGCTAAGGAAATAAGGATAATCGTGCCAATAAGGATATCCTGTGAAGATCTAGTTCGAGATACGATAAGGGAAGAATATATTCGTACGAGATATGCGATAAGAAGATATATATATATTCGTGAGAAAAGAACAAGGATGTTAGGGTTTTCGATAGATAAATAGAGCGACACCTAAAGAAAAAGAAGTAAGACCTCGAGTTATGGATATGACTAGACTTGCTGATCAAGTAACATGTGTGTTGACTTGGATCAGCCGAGGAATTAGAAATTGGCCAGTTAAGATACACGGGTGTGTGTAGTCTTGTAAATCTTATTGGACCAGAGAAGTGAGTTAAAATGATTTCTAATAAAAAGACAGTTTGAAGTAAACTATTTCAGTTAAGTCCACGTTCTTGGTTTTTCAATTGGTATCAGAGACGATCAACCTCAGGAACTCTAGATATTGAAGACAGGTTGGGATCTTGGGAAGAACATGGAAAAATCAGAAATAGTTCAGGAAGAAATGAGTTATTCAGAACTCTCCGACAAACTGTCAACAATAACAAAGGAAAATCTCAAAATGTTAAGGGACATGGCAGTACTCAAAGCACAAGTGAATGCGCTTATGTTGGAAAACTCGACAACCACGACATCTGCTGACTCCCACAGTAATCAACAAGGAAGTATTCAAAGTCGTCTACCATATAAAGTGACTACAGGGAAGAATAAAGCGTGGTCACATCGAAAGGAACACAAAAACACAAAGGGATTCCAAGTGTGTGGGAGCTTAAGACATCAAAGAAGTACATGTGCACTCCTATCCAAACAGATTCATCAAGCCTGGAAAATTGGTAAGTGCTTTTATGGAAAGGCATGAGTATGGAAGAGTTTGGATAGCCAAGAGTGACATCTACGATGTGCAGAAGAAGCTGGATGTGAAAATCCTAAACAAAGATCAAAGAGAAACTGCTAATGTAGCGTACATGACAGATGAATGGGGTAAATCAGATGACTGGTATTTTGACACTGGATGTTCCAGACATATGAATGGGGATCAGAATCTGCTCACTGAAGGGGTCCTTACCAAGAGTGGAAAGGTAACCTTTGGAGATGGCAAGCAAGGGAGAATTCAAGGGATTGGTAGAACTCCAAACAACCCAGATTGCTGAACGTATACTTAGTTGAGGGGCTTAAAGCTAACCTAAGCAGCATAAGTCAGTTATGTGATGAGGGAATGATAGTGACATTTACAAGAATAGATTACAAAGCCCTAGATAATGAAGGAAATGTAAAGCTTCAAGGAATTCGGTCAGGCAATAATTGCTACATGTGGAATGCTTCGAACACATGTATGATCACCACCAAGTCTCAACTAGATATGTGGCACATGAAGCTGGGACACATGAGCACACATAGCCTTAGCCGGTTAGTAAACAGTAGATTTTTCCGAGGAGTACCCAAGCTGGAGACATCAACCGAACTTGTCTGTGATGCATGCTGCAAAGGGAAGCAAGTAAAAGTTCAACATAAACAGTTCTCAGACATTAGAACTACCAAGATTCTTGAGTTGGTTCACATGGATCTCATGGGACCAGTTCAGACTGAAAGCATCACAAGGAAGAAGTATATCTTTGTCCTAGTTGACGATTTCTCCAGGTACACATGGGTTATGTTTCTCAGAGAAAAATCGGATGCTCTCAACAGTTTCAGGATATTGGCCCTTCAGTTGAAGTCGGAAAAAGGTGGGATTATAAAGATCAGAATAATCATGGTGGAGAATTTCAAAATGAAGCACTTGAAAGATTTTGTCACGAACAAGGCATCAGATACCAATACTCAGCTCCATGTACACCTCAACAAAACGGGGTGGTTGAACGAAAGAATCGAACTCTCCAAGAAATGGCTAGAGCAATGATCCATGGTAGCAATGTACCGAAAAAAGTCTGGGCTGAAGCAGTGAACACAACATGCTATATTATTAATCGAGTACATCTGAGACCCAGAACCAAAAAGACGCCATATGAGATATGGAAAGGAAAACTCCCAAAGGTAAGCTACTTTCATGTCTTTGGCTGCATATGCGACATACTAAACGATAAAGAGCAGCTTGGTAAATTTGACTCTAGGAGCGATGAGGGGATATTTCTTGGTTATTCAACCAACAACATGGCATATCGAGTGTGCAACAAGAGAACCTTCCATCTAGGTGATGCATTCAACGTGGTGTTCGATGATCATCAAAGCTTACTACTAGATCCTGTGATAATTCAACAGAGTAATGATCATACGACAAATGAAAGATTCGAGGAATGTCATGAGAGTGACAACGAGGACGTGAATAAGGATGAGGAAACCAAGGAAGAAGCTGCCAAAACTCAGGTTCACCGAAATCACAGTATTGATGATGTCATTGGTGAGATCAATGAAAGAAGGAGAACCCGAAACAAACAGATTGACTTTATATCCATGGTAAAACTGGCATGCTTCGTGTCATCCTTTGAACCAAAGAACATCGATCAAGCTCTTGTGGATGAGTATTGGACCAACTCCATGCATGAAGAGCTCGAACAATTTGCTAGACTGAAGGTCTGGGATTTGGTTCCAAAACCTGAGGGAGTCAACATAGTGGGAACCAAGTGGATCTATAAAAACAAGATAGATGAAGAAAGGAATGTTGTGCGCAATAAGTCCCGACTTGTCGCTCAGGGATATTCCCAAATAGAAGGAATTGATTTTGATGAAACATTTGCTCCAATTGCTCGACTCGAGCCTATCAGACTGTTGTTTGGGATTGTGTGTAAGCTGAAGCTTAAACTGTACAAGATGGATGTAAAAAGTGTGTTTCTAAATGGTGTTCTACAAGAAGAAGTGTATGTGGCACAACCAAAAGGGTTTGAGGACCCCAGATATCCGAACCATGTTTATAAACTCAAAAGGGCGCAATATGGATTGAAGCAGACACCCAGAGCCTGGTACGAACGTCTAACTCAGTTCTTACTGAAAGGAGGATTCAAACGAGGAAGTGTAGACAAAACCTTATTCATATTATGTCAAGAGTCACACATCCTGATAGTACAGATCTATGTTGATGATATCATCTTTGGAGCGACTAAACAGAGCTTGATTGATGGATTTGTCAAAATAATGACTCGAGAGTTCGAAATGAGCATGGTCGGAGAACTCAAATACTTTATTGGTCTCCAAGTTCGTCAGACCGAGAGTGGAATCTTTGTATCTCAAAGCATGTATGCTCGAAATCTGGTGAAAAGATTTGATATGGAAACAAGTAAAACTGCACGGACACCTATGAGTGCAACAGTCAAGCTAAGCAGAGACGAAGAAGGGGTGAAAGTTGATGAAAAACTCTAAAGAGCCATGATCGGAAGCTTGTTGTATCTGACAACAAGAAGACATGATCTGTTTCTGAGTGTAGGTTTGTGTGCAAGATATCAAGCTAACCCGAAAGCATCCCACCTTCAAGCGGTTAAGTGTATTATTAAATACGTGAGAGGCACACTAAATTATGGTATGAATTATTCAAATGAGACTAACACAAATCTTGTTGGTTTCTGTGATGCAGACTGGACATGCTGTCTTGATGATCGAAAAAGTACTTCAAGAGGATGTTTCTTTCTGGGGAACAATGTCATCTCTTGGCATAGTAAGAAACAAAATTGTGTCACATTATCCACTGCAGAAGCGGAATACGTAGCACTAGGGAGCTGCTGCACAGAACCTCTGGATGCAACACATGCTTAAGGATTACGGTATTGACACTCAATCCTTTCTCGTTCACTGTGATAATAAAAGTGCCATAGACATGTCCAAAAACTTGGTCCAGTACTCTTGAACTAAGCACGTTGATATTAGACATCACTTTGTTAGAGAATTGGTAGATGAGAAACTTGCAATCATTGAACATGTGCCCTCCGAAAAACAACTAGCTGACAGATTTACTAAACCCTTGGATCTCAACACCTTTTTGCATTTGCGAAAGACGTTGGGAGTCTGTGAACTATGATAAGCTCATGTCTCTAAAATGATCATAACCCTCCTGCGTATAAATCCCACTGGTAGTCACTAGACTAAGTCGCCAAAGCTACGTCATCCAATTTAATCTTGTTGAGTCACCCATTCTACTCAGCATGATCCACACCTGCGTCAGAACTCGTTGTTGCCCCAATGTGAATCTGACTGCATTCAATGTGGAGACTGAGGATATGATCACTGTTTGGTTAACATCACTATCACTCGTGTTACCTGTCCATCACTCGGACTATGAAGGTAGAGTGTTTAAAAAGTTATGAGGGAGTTGAGTAAAAGTTGAAGAGAAATCCAACTTAGGAGTATGACAAAAGAAAGGAAGTGGTGTGAATGCATCTCAGCTGAGAAACGAACAATCGAAATTTAAATAAAAAAAAGGAGAAAAACAAAAGAGGGGGATCAAAAATAAAACTGCCATACTCCAACAAATACCATAAAATTGTTGGACTCCCTCCTCTGACTAGATAACATCTAATTCAGGTTGATCTTCATCTCCTAGGGTGACAGAACTTAGGTTCACAGAAAGAAGGCATCGCTGGGTCTGGCCATGAATGCACCTCGTCTGAACAACGCAGTGGTAAAATGTGACTGGCTATTTGACCGATTAAGTGGTGATATAAGGTCTGGGATATGAAATGATTCAAGTACATTGAATGCTGGCTCACGAGGTCTTTAAAAAGGGGGGGGGTTGTTTTTAAAAATTGTTAGTATCGTTGGATTCGGTAGGGTATCATATGTCGTGTTTGCAATGGGTCACTCATTAGTTTTCTTGAAAAGACCCAGTTAGTCTATGAGTGTTGGGCTGAATAAAGATGAGTTGGGCTTGAGTTACTAAACATGTCCTTGAGAAAGCGAATGGGCTGCAGTTAATGGTGTGTCTCGAACTGCGAAAAAAACCGGGGGTGTCTACCACGCCACTAGTGGGTATAAATACCCTGACGAGACCTTTGAGTGACTGCAATCTCCCTCCTAGTCTTTTCAGTTTCCTTCCCAAAAAATAACTCTTGCTTTTCTTACTCGTTTCAAACTCTTTCATCTATCTATTCTCTTGCCAAGTTCTCCAAATGGCTGGAATCAGAGGAGTCATCTACGATAGTTCCGCTCCCATTTTGTACTTCTCGTTCAAGGAGCGTCTTAAAGTGCACCGGGATGTGTTCTCACCGATCTGCCTTCGTGTGGGACCAGTCGATCACCGGTTCTTGAGCTCGCACGCTGAAAGCCATTACTGCGATCTCTGCCTCAGCGGTTTTATTGTTTAAGGTAATCTCGATCCTCGTGAACTGGCTGTGAGTGATGCTCTTAGGTTGATAGATCGGGTAAATGGACATACTTTGTGTTGCATGTGAGACCTTTATGTGCCAGAGTGATTAGAGAGTGCCTGGCAAACCTCTGGTTCTCTTCGACGAGGTGGTAGTTAGAGGTACCCAGTTTGCCTTTGATCCCACCGTGATCAACCAACTGTTTGCAACCCCTCCCGTTGACCGTCATTCAACTGGGAATGCGGGGATCTGAAACTTGCCATCAGCTCTTTCACTGGTTATCAATGCACCGGTTGGAAAAGGTTCAGTCTCTCCTCTCTCATTCCTCCCTATCACATTCTCTACCGCCTCTGCGAGCTCAAATGGCTTCATGGCCCCGACTCTGATGTTTTTATCAAGAAGCATCTTCGACTGCTATGGGCACTGGTTCGTCGGCGCGAAATCGACTTTGGGACCCTGATGTATGATCAGGTGGTGGAGCTCACCCGCGAGATGAGTCAGGACAGGAAGTTGGGTCTTCCCAATTTCATCTATCAAGTTATGGAGCTGCAAAAGGAAATTTTGGGCCTTCCCGAAGATGACGAACTGATCGGCACTCCCACCACCATCAGGAACAACATTGGGGACATTCAGGGGGCCAGGAGAGGTCGGGTTCGCCGCGTCTGAGCTTCAGGTGTTTATCTGCCTACTCACTCATTCATGGGGAGATTCGGAATGGAGCCGGTTAGAGTGAAGGAGGAGTTTCTTTTTATGTTGTTTTTAAGACCCTATCTTTTGTTCAAACTCAACTGGTTATGTTTAATGTATTTGCCTTCAATATCCTTGATCATGATGCGACTAACCTCTGATTAGTGTGACGTACAAAATGTAGGCTGTGTGTATTCGTTTGTTTGTTGCAGGATAAGAATGGAGTGATAGATGCAGACAAACGGGAGAGATTGTAAGCTCAAGCGGCTAAGGAAATAAGGAGAATCGTGCCAAGAAGGATATCATGTGAAGATCTAGTTCGAGATACGATAAGGAAAAAAGATATTCACACGAGATATGCGATAAGAAGAAATATATATATATTCGTGAGAAAAGAACAAGGATGTTAGGGTTTTCGATAGAGAAAGAGCGACACCTAAAGAAAAAGGAGGAATACCTCGAGTTAGGGATAGGACTAGACTTGTTGATCAAGTAACGTGTGTGCTGGCTTGGATCAGCTGAAGAATTAGAAATTGGTCAGTCAAGATACACGGATGTGTGTAGTCTTGTAA
>CAJHQP010003893.1:0-61273 GCA_905132765.1 Moricandia arvensis | reverse complement strand
ATTGGAAAGTGAAATAAAACCCCACATCAATTGTGATTAAAAAAATTATGCATAACCGGGTGGAAACTCAGAAATAGATGCTCATCTTGTGGCTCAATTCATGAGGGTTACATCAACTTATACAGCATACACTTAACTTGTTATGACCTTAACATTATAAAAAACTTATCAACAAGCACTGACAATTGAATCACAAACATGAGCTAACTTTTCTTCTTGCAGTAATAGTCACTCGACACAACCAAACACAACATCGATCACCGCAGCTTCAGACACACATCCTCCAAAGAAAGATACATACATTGTTGCAGTAGATCAACCACGTCAACAACATACAGGTCCAATGTGATGTTTCTCTTGTAGTGAAGCAGGGCAAAGACAATCACTTGACACTTTGGAGCATGGTTCAGATTTTTTTCCATAACTGAAGAGATCATACCAAGATGAAGAGATAGAAGAATAGCAACCAATATAGATAATAGTGAAGCGCAGTAAGAGGTTGATGAGAGTATCGATCGACAACCTAAATGGATCGATCAACACTTGATCCCTCCAGAACCACGGCCATCTATATATTATGTACCAGTAGTGGCAAGGGGTACAAACCCAACCTTGTTTTTCTCCCCCCAATTGGATAAATCAAAGCGAGAACTAGATAAAGCCATATGCAAGAAAGACTTTGAAAAAATAGTTATCGAGAAGCCACTCAATGACATCATTAAAGTTTCACCTTCAATCAAGAAGTATGTAAAGGACGTGGTGACGCAAGCGTTTCAAAAAAACGAACAAATTGTGATGATGGTTTCCAAGACAGTCGACTTTCGTTTTGCATGTTGCAATTTCAGCCTGATTCCGTACGGCTTTAATATCTGTGATAAGTTCTTGGCTTATACAACTTGTAAGTTCGGAATCGAGCATCTCTCCAAGGAAATTTTTTAAGTCTCCTGGAAGTGTTGACCAAAATTTCCGGTTTTTCGTGCGCAATTATTCTAGTCGGATGTATGAGAATCATTCGTGAGAATAGTTAGGTGCGTTTGTTTAAGATGGCTATTGTACTCATCGGGCCAATCAATGAGTAAGGTGTAAGAGCCGAGTGCTCCTTTATGATTATAGTCGCGGACGGACTGCTTTCTAGTTTTGAGAATATATTTTCGGAGATTTTATGCGACATATCGCATTGTGTTCCGAAAGTATATGGTGTGCAAGGGGGTGTGTTTGCACCAAAAATGTCCGGTTCATACTTGGACAATTCAAACTAACTTTAGGTGTCCATGTGACAAAAAGAGGTTTTCGAGATTTGTGATTTATTATCGGAAACAAATTTAAAACTTCGAGTAAAAAGGTGAAAATTTTAAAATGTGGGAGTATACGAGTATGTGTATACGCACCCACTCCCCCCCCCCTTTTTAGAGAGGGGGATAGCTGAACTCGTCGTTAGACAAGCTGCCTACGTACCCCTTTCGAGGATCAAGCCATCTCGTAGTTTGTTTTTGGCGACGAGAGTTTTTACTCAGCTGCTATAGCGTTGACCACCTTAGTCGCGGGGACTGTGGTATGGTCAATGCATTCTTCCGGGATTGTCTCCTCCGGTTGGGTTATCGCGCTAGGCTCGGATGCCTTCTGATTTTCTTCGTTCGGAGCCGTTGCTTGGGATGGTGTTTTTAGATCACCTTTTCAGAGACGTTTTAAGTCGGTTACTGAGTGGTCTTTGCTCGTGTGGGTTTAACCATCGAAGTGGCTGTGATCTTTCTTAGCTTGTGTTCGGCTAAGAAACAGAGTCGCGACTATTTTTGGCTGCCCCAGATTGCGGCAGTTCCCTTTGGAGTTGGGAACTTGATCCCTAAATGGTAGGTTGACGGGACTGCCTTCATGGCATTTAGATGGCGGGGAAGTCGAAAACCGTGAAATCAACGATTTTTTTTACAACTTTCGCTATCACAGGGAATTTGATTGATCCAAGGGTCATTTCGGTTACGCCAGAGAATCCAATTAATTGTTTGACCTCTTTCAGCTCGATGTTCATCCTCTTGAATGTATCACGGAAGATGACATTAGCTGTGCTCCCGGTATCGATGAAGACTCTAGCGACCTCAAGATCTTTTATTATGAGATCGATAACAAGCGAGTCGCAGTGGGGTTGATCGATTCCACCAGCTTCTTCTTCTTTGTAGGTGATGTCGTTATTTTTGTTGTCCGAGGTTGGAGACCAGGTCGGCCAGTTCTCGATTGCTTCAACCTTTCGCTGATAAGCCTTGATCGAAGAGACCGTGTCGCCACAGAAGTGCGACCCTCCTATGATCATGTTAATCCTGCGACCATTACTGTCGTTGCTTTCTCATCCTGCAACGATTACTGTCGTTGATGGAAGTCACAGAAGACGTTCTCATCGTAATTGGGATTTCAGATCCATGTGTTGGCCGAGGTTCGCTCTTGCTCTGAGCCGGAGTTGATGGCGTAGTTGTGCGCCTGTGGGTTTCTTCTCCCTCTCGATGGGCAGTTTTCTTCTTCTTCAACCTCTGATCTGGAGCCGAATCTCTTGAAGAAGTTTTCTTTGGTTTGTGCTTTTGCGGCAGAACCTTGGTCTCTTCTTCGATCATGATGTAGTCTGTGGCCTTGTGCAAAGTGTCCTGGATTGTACGCGGTTTTTCTAGGGTGATCCATTTTCTGAACTTTGACTTATACCAGAGTGTCTTCCGAAGCGCGTCCACGGCCACCCTGTCGCTGATCACACTGACTGTAGCCACAACGAGCTTGAATCGGTCGACAAAGTCGCGGAGTTGTTCGTCTTCCCTTTGAGCTAAGCTCCATAGGTCGACGTTGGATGTTTATCGATTGATGGACTTCGAGTACTGCTTTCAAAAATCCGAAGCGAGTTGGCGAAAGCTTCCGATAGAATTCCGCCTAAGGTGGGAAAACCATTCAAGCGCGGCTCCCTCAAGATTCTCGACGAAGAGGCGGCATTGGCCTGCGTCTCTTTTGCTGTCTCTAAATCTGGCCCTTCCCATCGTGATTTCAAAGGCCTGCAAGTGCGCTTTGGGATCAGTCTTACCGTTGTACGTTGGCACCTTGATTTTTCAAGGGTCCAATACTCTGGTGCTAACGATTTGGGATGTGAAGGGAGTTTTATGAGCTTCCTCGAGCAGCTGGTCTATCTCTGGTGCTGGAGCTCGTCGCATGGTGAATCTGACATCTCACCACTCTCATTTCCGCCACCATTTTCATGACATCATTACGGAGATCGCGGATCTCGGATTCGTCAACAGCATTTTCCAAGCCTATTGGCGTTTTTTGCTTGTTCTCCGAGTCTACTCTGCAGCCTGCTTCTCCTGCTCTTCCCAGAAGAGGTTTTCTTCTTCCTCCATCATGGACTTGTTAAGCAGATCTTCCTGAGCCATATGGCTCCTTGTCCTCCGTGGATGCACGTCCGTGTCTTGGTATGAATGCTCGGACTGACTGTTGGAGTCCACATCGACACACTCGATTTCCCCCCTCTTCCTTGTCCTCTTTCAATGGCGGAAAATCGCTTGGATTTTTCCGTGCTGGCGTAGGGGGCGATTTCCTTAGGATTTTGTCCTGACCGCTTCTCCCGTGCATTCCCGGACTGGTCCAAAAGAGTTGTAAGTCAATCTTCTACCTTGGAACCTAGTGGTTTCACGAGGAAGGGCAGCTCGAGTCGGTGTAGTTAGGGTTTCGACCTGCTTGCGAGAGTTCTCATGAGCTTATCCTGATCTTCCGCCCGTTTTCTGTAGGCGGATATCAGTTTTTTCATCTCCTCGACTGCCGCGGTGTTGCGCTAAGTGTTAACCGCAGGAGTCATGGTCGCAGGAGTGTTGTCAACATTGTCGCGGCTAGGGTCGTCGTGAGGGTGTTGGTTGTTGAGATCGTCAGCTGAGATGTTTGATTGGGAGTTCTTGTGGTTAGAGAAAGACTGATCCGTAAGTTCTTCTCCTTCTAGCGCAAAACTGTGGGAACCGAAATCCACACTGTCGATTTCCGTAAACTTAGGAAGTCAGAAAACCCTAACTTTCCCAGGAGATCCCAGGAAATGTGCTTTAAACCAAACGCCACGCAACCAAACAAATTTGAGAAATAACTGACGATAAAAATATGATAAGACAATTTCGAGATGGAAGAGAGCAAAGAGGTTCTTATTTTGTAATTGCGTAAGAGCTTTCGTACAAGAAGGTAATGAGCCTTGGCCACAAAATCTGTCGGCGAGATCCTTAGTTCTAGCAACCTTAAAATGTTTTAGAAAATCTTAGGTTGATGATAGTGTCGAGATTAGGAAGAAGGATTAACCAAGGAAAAAGTCTAAAATGTAATCATGTTTAAGAGTCTAAGAGAGAATTATGAACTTTCTACTTTATTCATTAAGATCAGATTACAAATATATAGAGTACAGGTTACAAGAGTTTTCAGAAACAAGGATGGATCATGTGGTCTAGAATGAGTAGAGGAGCACCTAATTTGAATCAAGGGGAAGGAGAGCCATTCAAGTGGTATCTTAGCATCTTTGACTAGATGCTGGTTACTTTCCAGCTGTTCCAGCCTGTCAAGGATTATCCTTTCTTCCTTTCCCATGGATGGATAAGGGTAAATACCCAAGGATAGGCGCATGGTAACTCTTCTCTTTACCCGAATGATCATCATACCATTTTATTGTCCGAACCATTCTTCTCCTACTCCTTAATCCTTTTACCTCAAATATGTACCTCAACTTAACACTCCCCCTCAATCTTGACCATGTGGAACAAGTCGAGCTTGGAGTGGCTATGAGATCTCCCTCATTAAAACCCTCATCAAGGAAAACCCATTGGGATAAAATCTTGATGAGGGAAAAAGAGTAAAGACCCCATAGCAAGGGGATTAGCTAAGCTTAGTGAGATTAATGAATCCCAACCTGATGTGGATGGACTCCATTGTCTTCTCTCTTGCAGCCTTGGTAAACACATCAGCTAGCTACCCTCACTTCTAGTGTAGCATGGCAGTGTGACTCCTTGTACAATCATCTGCCTTACCTTATGGCAATCAACCTCAATATGTTTAGTCCTCTCATGAAACACCAAGTTGGAAGCAATGTGTATGACAGCTTGGTTGTCACAATGCATCACCATAGGGGTAGCTTGATCAATCTCCATGCCCTTCAGTATCCCATTGATCCAAACCAACTCGTTTGTCAACTTCAACATTGCCGTATACTCGGCTTCTGCACTAGAACATGAGACCACCTTCTGCTTCTTGCTCTTCCATGTAACCAGGTTTCCACTAATTAAGGTACAATAGATAGTAGTAGATTTCCTATCAGCTCTATCATCAGCCCAGTCCGCATCACAGTAACCAACAACTTCAGTGTTCCCATTGCACCCCATCCAGATCCCTTGATATGATGATCCATTTAGATACATCAAGATCCTTTCCACCATGCGCCAATGATGCTCTTTTTTGGAGCTGCATATGTTGGCTCACCTGATTCACAGTAAATCAGGTCGTGTAATAGTCAAGTATATTAACTTACAACCAAGCTTCTTATAGAGCTTAGGGTCATGGCATGGCTGGCTGTCTTCAAACTCCCCTCACGTGGGACCTTGTATCCATCTTCGAAGGGCATCTTGGCTGTCTTTCCTCCATCTTTCCCTGCATCTTTCAAAAGATCAAGTGTATACTTTCTTTGGGACATGAACAATCCTTCCTTAGATCTACATATCTCAATTCCAAGAAGTATTTCATCTCTCCCAAGTCTTTGATTTCAAATACTGACTTTAGAAACTCCTTGGTCGAGTTGATACCATTTTGGTCACTTCCAGTGATAATAATATCATCAACATACACGAGGACAACAATACCTGAGGGAGTTGTGAGAGTGAAGAGGGTGTGATCGAGTTCAAATTTCCTAAACCCCTTACCATTCAAAGTCGTGCTTAACTTATTGTACCAAGCTCTTGGTGACAGTTTAAGGCCGTAGATAGCCTTCTATAGTCTGAACACATTTCCCTTCTTGATCAAGTTCTCCAAACTAGGTGGAGGATACATGTAAACTTCACCTTCAAGCTCTCCTTGCAAGAAGACATTCTGCAAGAAGACATTCTTCACATCCATCTGCCAAAGATTCACTGCCAAGGACAAAATTATTCTGATTGTGTGAAGTTTAGCCACTGGTGCAAAAG
Source organism: Moricandia arvensis (assembly GCA_905132765.1). NCBI lineage: Eukaryota > Viridiplantae > Streptophyta > Magnoliopsida > Brassicales > Brassicaceae > Moricandia > Moricandia arvensis. The sequence goes on along the minus strand of CAJHQP010003893.1, from coordinate 55,109 downwards.
TGTCAATGTAGTCTTCTCCATACGTTTTCGTGAATCCTCTTGCAACCAGTCTTGTTTTCCTCCTATCCACCTTCCCACTTGCAAGTTATTTAATTGTGAAGATCCATCTACTTGACCCAACCTTTTTTCCTCTTGGTAACTAACTCTCATACAAAGTGTCATTCTTGATCATAGCATTAGCTTCATCCCCTACTGATTCTTTCCATGCCTAATCCATCATAGCTTCTTCATATGATCTAGGAGTGGCATTTTCTTCTAGACTGGTCATGAAGGCACAATGCTCTTCAGGGTACTTAGAAAGTGAACACATAACTTGAGGGGGATGTTCCACAGCTTGTGCAGTGTAGTAAGTCTTTGCATTCAATGAGTTTGGCAGTTCCTTCCTCAACCTTGCACTTCTTCTCAAACCAAGCTGCTCCTCTTCCTGTCCCTGATCATCCCCATGTTAAGCAGCCCAATATTTCCTCAGTAGAGTACCTCCTGTGGGAAGAATCCATTTCGTTGGTCCATATGGTTCACTCGGGACTTGGTCGATTTGGTCTACCCGGCTGTCTTGGTCGATCTGGTCGATTTGGTTCACCCGGCTCATCTAGATCTTTTTGTTTTCCCCCAACATCATTTCCAGCCTTGTCCTAAACTTCTTCTTGTTGTTTTTCACCTTCACCTTGATCATGAAGGTCCACCTGACTTTGTCTATGTTCATTCTCCCCCCCCCCCCATGGTCGAGGTGGGGTGATTGTGGTGCACCCGTCCGTCTTGGAAGTTCATTCCTTGGTTCATCAGTAACACCAATACCAAGTCCTTCTAGGATCATTCTCAGATTAGTTGCTCTATCTGATTCTTGGGATAAATCCTCCAAGTCTGTCCACTTCTTTTCTTCATAGTAACCTTTTGTTTCCACAAACTTCACCTCTATTGAAACTAACACCCTTGTACTCACTGGATCATAGCACTTATATTCTTTATGCGTAGTTGAATACCGAATAAACATAGCCTTGATACTCCTGGCTTCAAGCTTGTTATGTAGTTCACCAGGGACTAGCAGAAAACAAAGGCACCCAAACACCCGGAGATAATCTAATGGAGGCTTGTTTTTGTTTAAGACCTAAATTGGAGACTGGTCTTGAATAACCTTGGTGGAGATACGGTTGATCAAGTAGCATGCAAATGCCACTGCAGCACTCCAAAAACATTTTAGGACATTGGAGTGAAACATCATCGACCGTGCCAGCTCCATAAGGTGCCTATTTTTCCTCTCGGCCACACCATTTTGTTGAGGAGTGTAAGGGCAACTTGTTTGATGTATGATTCCATCTTGAGCAAGGTGTTGTCTGAAAGCGTGGCTTGTATACTCTCCACCATTATCTGATCTAAAATTTTAAGCTTAGCATTGTAATGGTTAGTCACATAAGTTTGAAAGCTCTTAAATGCATCAAGAATCCTATCTTTAGATGGCATCAAAGTTATCCAGGTGTACTTAGATTTTTCATCAATGAATGTCACAAAATATTTATAATTATCCCTAGACAATCAAGGTGCAGTCCACACATCTGAATGAACTAAATCAAAGCTTTCATCATAAGTAGTACTAGATGTTGGAAAAACAGTCTTACAACACCACACCTGGAAACATCTAGTTCAAAGCTCTAACATGAGGATGACCTAGTCTAGCATGCCACAAGGCATCATTATTCAACATAGATGCAGAAGTAAATGAGTAGACATAATCAGGAACTTGAGTAAGATCTTCTAGCATATATAAGTCTCCATTGATACTACTTTCCCAATTAGTCTCTTGCTCTCAATATCCTGAAGCTTCACATCATTAGGGCTAAAGATAACATTGCATTGTAAATCAGAAGTACACTTTTTCACGGATACCAAGTTTGAAGTGAAGTTAGGCATGTAGAAGGTCCTAGATTCTTTACCAAACAATTTTAGATTACCTATTCCTTTAATTAGGACCTTCTCACCATTAGCTATCTTTACATGACCATGAGCAGGTTAAATATCTTTAGTAAGTCTAGGATCACTAATCATATGATGGGATGCACCAGAGTCAATTATAAAAGGTTTAGACATATTGCAAGCATTCTATTAACGGCAACTTCTAGCTGGTTCATATGCAATCCTAGACTGATCAAGATGATTATTTGGGTCATACTCAGTCCTAGAGTGGTCAATACTACCAGTTCTAACCAAGGGTACATCAAAAGAATACCCAAGGGTGTTACCATTGTCCTTGAAGATCTTGATTAGAGAATCAATGTCTGATCTCCTATTCAAGTCATTTTCATTGAACATCGGGTTACTTGGTTGAGTGGTTTGTGTTGACATGCCCACCATCTCTCTTCCATCTCTCTTCCATCTCCTTCATTGATCTGCTTTGAGGTACCTGCAGCAATTTTCCCAGCAGCACTTGTCCAGTGTTTCTCACTGGTTCCATAGGAGAGGTGAGCTTTTGCATCCTTGTCCTTCATGAACTTAGCCGGCTTCAATTGTGGGTGTAATATTTAGCACTGACTCTTCTTGTGTCCATGCCTCTTACAATGATCACATGTCCCATTGAACTTCCTTTCTTCAAACCGGTTGTGCATGACTCTGTTTGCTTGAGGAACTTCAACTTGATTGTCTAGAGAGAGCTCTCCTTTACCACCAAAGAGTCCAAGAGACCCTTGCTCCTTCTATATTTGGGCGCATACATCCTCTAGATCCTGAAGTTTCCAAGCCCTAAGTATGTGCTTGATCAGATAATTGTAAGTGAGATTTAGGGTCAGCAAGAGGCCAAAGACATTGTCTTTCTCTCTTCTCTCATTCAGCTCATCTTGGTCAGTAGTGTTTGGCCTCAACATCTCCAGCTCCGACCATAAAGCTCTAAAATTTCCCAACTGTCTTTTAAACTCCATGTCCTCTTCTACCAGATTGTTGATTGCCCTCTTCACCTCAAACACGCTACTCAGGTTTGAGATGTTCCCATACACATTCTTGAGTGTATCCCAAACGTCCTTTTCCTTCTCACAGTAGCTATATGCCTCCAAGTTTGAGGGATCCAACGAGCTTTGGAGAATAGACATAACCAACATGTCTTCTTGCAACCACTTGTCCTCCTCGCTTGTGAGATCTTCCTCATCATTTTCATCCTCAGTAATGAGTTTTGGAGCTTCACCAGACGTGATATGTCCCCACAAACCCTTACTCCCCACAAGAGTCTTCACCAACCGAGACCATAGGAGGTAGTTTCCTGCCTTGAGTGTAACCGGAACCACATCCTTGTTGTTTTCCATCTTGATTGTCTTGAACAAAGTATGAGATCTAAAAGTCTTGAGTCTTTGCGTGAATCAAACCAAGATTATGAGGAACCTGGCTCTGATACCATAAAATGTTTTAAATAATCTTAAGTTTGATGATAGTGTAGATATTAGGAAGAAGGATTAACCAAGGAACAAGTTTTAAATGTAATCATTTTTAAGATTCTAAGAGAGAATTATGAACTGTCTACTTGATTCATTAAGATCAGATTAAAAATATGTAGAATAGAGGTTACAAGGTTTTTCAGAAACAAGGATGGAACATGTGGTCTAAAATGATTAGAGGAGGGCCTAATTTAATCAAGGGGAAGGAGAGCCATTCATGTGGTATCTTAGCATCTTTGACTAGATGTTGGTTACTTTTCAGCTGTTCCAGCTTGTCAAGGCTTATAATTTCTTCCTTTCCCATGGATGGATAAGGGTAAATACCCAAGGATAGGCGCATGGTAACTCTTCTCTTTACCCGGATGATCATCCTACCGTTTTACTGTCCTAACCATTCTTCTCCCATTCCTTAATCATTTAACCCCAAATATTTACCTCAACTTAACAAACCTGACTATGAAAACCTAATCGAAACGCAGATCGATAACAAAACAAAAGTAAAATCCTATTTCTCTAAGTTTGCTGTGAATTCTAAAAAAGTTCTCTGTCTTTAATTCTCTTGTCTCGTTTCTCTTATATAATCCTCTCCAAGGCGGCTTAGCATTTCCTTTTTTGCCCTGGTCAAGTTTATCACTTCAAGAATATTCCCTTTTTATCTCGATCTTCGTCATTATCTTGGAAACTTGACATTTATCTTCTGATTCCACGAGATTCATCTTCTTCTGCAAGTAAAGATACACCATCATAACATTATTGGGCTCAATTTCGTATGAAATCGCAAGTAGTTCTTTAGCCGCGTTCTAGGCCACTTTGGGCCGTATTTCGACTTAGACGTTTTTACGATTTCTTCGAGAGAACGTTTAATGATACGACGTTGCTTTTGCTAGGAAGTTCAAACTTCTCGTATTGCTTAGGCAACTGTGGTGTTTTGCTAACCATTGTTGTTTATACGATAAACATGAACTTCATTCGGGAAAATGAGTCTTCGCGGTTTTTATCGTAAAGTTCCAACAGTAAATTCGATTGAGATGAAACCAAGAGAATTTCGATCGAGATTCCAGAGAGAAGCCAAGTGGTATTGTCTCACTCGACATATGGCGACCTGGGAGCTGTATTTGGCAACCCGAGGTTCATTTGGCGACCCTTACTTGTTTTAATCGTACAATCTCAACGGAAACTCTGATTGAGACGAAACGAAAAGCATTTCGATCACGACTCGAAGAAGAATACAAAGGAGAGACACAGCTCACCATATGTTGACCCAGACTCAGAGAGGTTGGGTCGCCATATGGAGACCCGGACTTGGCGAGGTCGAGTTGCCATGACTTGGTGATATAACCTAATTATTACCAGTTTTAGACCATGTTATAGGCTCTATTTAGGGTCTGTTATGTGTGTCTAGTCTATGTTTTGAGGTCTTTACAGGTCCAGGTACGTTTTAGAGATATATGGTGATACTTGGAGCTTTTGGAGCATTTAGAGGAGAATAATTTGTAGCTGATCATTGTGATAGTCAAAGTACAAGACTACCGTCGATTGTCGATACGTCATTGGCGTCGATCGATGTTACATGACCAAGAGCGATCGATGTTGCACATCTGCCATCGATCGATTTCCAATTCACAGACAGTCGATTTTCAAGCCCAAGTTAGAGACAATACACAAGATTACAAATTACCTTTGGACTAGTTTTGACCTAGACTTTAGGATTTTATATTTATATTTTATGTATTACACCAGATTAAGTGTGCTGGGTGAGGGGGTGCTAGGTGCCTAGGTTTTGTGGCAAAGTGTTTGTTTGCACCACCCCACCATAGTTTTATGGTTTATTTAGGGAGAAGATTCATAACTCCTTAGGGAGATTTGTATTGGAACCCCAGTATTTTATATATGCATTATATTCAGATTATTATTATTACTTCAATTATGTCTTAGTAGTTATTAACTAGATTTAGGGTTTATTAATGGTACTGATGGATTAGCCAAACAATAAATTGTTAGGGTCTTTATTAGATCTATTAATATAATTGTGTGTATTTCTTGTGTTCTAGGGTAGCTAACTAGAACCCTGATAATAGGATTATGTTTATTTCTTGACTAACCATGCTATAAACACCATTCTTAGAAGGTTATTTGCAGAGATTACTAGAGATACCAAACTGGATCATCCAGCCACTATATCACACTTGCTTAGAAAGTTTTAAGGAACCAAAGCTAATTTGCAACACTAATCCTGGTATTATTTTTTTGCTTTGGGATTTGGTATACATTGGATCAGACTCCTTCTGCAAGTCTGGAAGGTAAAAAGTTTGTGTGCTTCTGATTCCCCTCTTTCTCCCCTTTAGATTTAAAATGGAGTCGAACATGATTTGGTGGCTACAACCATTAAAGCTTGATCCATATGATCCTAGAAAGAGAAAAAGGTCAAAAGAAGTGAACAGGTTCTGGTGGCAAAAAACCATTAGGGCTTGATTCATGGAACTCTATCTAAATATCTCATTCAATTAAGAAAATAAAACGATACCCTCATAAGAAGGGAGACATTGACTGAGAAGAAGTGAGAAGAGAGAGAGGAAAGGAATAAGAGAAGGCTACATGTGTGTTCAGATACTTGCAGAGGTATGTGTCCCTTGATTGTTACTCCCAAGGTAAAGCATGCACTTTTATTTTATGCAAAGAAATGAAATAAGTAGAGAGGCGAGTCAGACTAGTATTTGATAAGTTGTTGGTAGAATAGATTTGGTTGCTATACTAGGATAGGGTATATAAAGTTTCTCTGTGATTGAGTTGATAGAATGTGGTTGCAACAAAGTAAGGTGACAGTTATACTTAGATAATATGTAAGACTTCGCTTTTTAATACATCTTTCATGGGCTTGTTTGCTTGACGACAAGAAAAAGGTTAAGTCTAGGGGAGTTGATATAGCATATTTATTACCAGTTTTAGACCATGTTATAGGCTCTGTTTAGGGTCTGGTATGTGTGTCTAGGTTATGCTTTGAGGTATTTTCAGGTCAAGGTACGTTTTGGAGATATATGGAGATACTTGGAGCTTTTGGAGCATTTATAGGAGAATAATCCGTAGCTGATCATTGTGAGAGTCAAAGTACAAGACTGCCATCGATCGGCAGCACATCATTGGCGTCGACTGATGTTACATGACCAAGATTGATCGATGTTGCACATCTGACAACGATCGATGTCCAATTCGCAGACAGCCAATTTTCAAGCCCAAGTTAGAGACAAGACACATGATTACAAAATTACCCTTGGACGAGTTTTGATTTAGACTTTAGGGTTTATATTTAAACTTTATGTATTGCACCAGAGTAAGTGTGTTGGGTGAGGGGGTGCTAGGTGCCTATGTTTTGTAGAAAAGTGTGTGTGTGCACCCCACCACCATAGTTTTAGGATTTATTTAGGGAGAAGATTCATAACTCCTTAGGTAGATTTGTATTAGAACCCCAATATTTTGTTCTATGCATTATATTCAGATTATTATTCTTACTTCAATTATCTATGAGTAGTTATCAACTAGATTTAGGGTTTATTAATGGTACTAATGGATTAGCCAAACAATATAATTCTTAGGGTCATTATTAAATCTATTAATAGAAATTTTTTTATTGCTTGTGTTCTAGAGTAGCTAACTAGAACCCTGATAATAGGATAGTTAGGTCCACTACCGGAATTTATTCTGTTGAGCTAGGTTGTTAGAAACCAACGAGAGTTGATTTAGTTAATCTAGTGAACTTATCGAATTAGGTCATAAAGTTGACTCAAGAAACCATCGATTGACGAAGGATCATTGCCATCAATCGATGGTCATTTTGTGTCAACAAGCGAGAGCTGAGACATTGAACTTAGTCAATAGATTAGACTCGCATGAGAGAGCTGGTGTCTTTTACATTATATATCAAGTTCCATGATTAAATACCGCTAACTTCTATCTTGTATAATCCACTGGCCTGAAACTCTTGATATAACATATTTACATTTGCATCTAGTGAATCTATTAGCATATTTCCATATTTACATTATCAACATATTTCCATATTTACATTATCAGCATATTTCCATATTTACATTATTAGCAATATATATTTCCATTATTAGCATATTTCCATATTGCATTTATACCTTCTAATAATGAATATTTCCTTGACCTTATTACTTGTTACAAATATATATAGTTACCTAGCTTAGTTTTTAGAAATAAGAAATCTATTGTATGCCATTGTTCTCTGTGGATTCGATCCCTAAGTACTACACTGATCTCTCTTGGCAAGAGTATTATTTTGCGTGTTAGAATTACGGGTTAATTTGACAATTTTTTTTAGGATATAGATACCCTGTTATAACATAAAAACACCATCATGTCACTTGGACAGGTCAGGTCGCCATATGCCAACCCGGACTAGTGGAGGTCTTGTCGCCATATGGCGACCCAGACTTGGACATGTCTGGTTGCCATATGGCGACCTGGAATGGTCGAGGTCTGGTCGCCATATGGAGACCCGGACTTGGACAGGTCAGTTCGCCATATGGCGACCCGGACTTGACGAGGTCAGGTCGCCATATGGTGACCCCGACTGTTGTGGGTCTAGGTCGCGACCCATGCTTTGCGTGTTGATATAGCATATTTATTACCAGTTATTAGGGTATGTTATGTGTGTCTTGGCGATATTTTAAGGTCTTTACAGGTCTAGGTACATTTTGGAGATATATGTAGATACTTGGAGCTTTTGGAGCATTTAGAGGAGAATAATCCGTAGCCGATCATTGTGAGAGTCAAAGTACAAGAATACCATCGATCAACGACACAACATTGGCATCAACCGATGTTACATGACCAAGATCGATTGATCTTGCACATCTATGATTGATGGATGTCCAATTCGTATACATCTGATTTTCAAGCCCAAGTTAGAGACAAGACACAGATTACAAAATTACTGTTGGACGAGTTTTGACCTAGAGTTTAGGGTTTATATTAAACTTTATGTATTCACCAGAGTAAGTGTGTTGGGTGAGGGGGTGCTAGGTGCCTAGGTTTTGTAGAAAAGTGTGTGTGTGCACCACCCCACCATAGTTTTAGGATTTATTTAGGGAGAAGATTTATAACTCCTTAGGGAGATTTGTATTGGACCCCAGTATTTTATCTATGCATTATATTCAGATTATTATTCTTACTTTAATTATATCTAAGTAGTTATCAACTAGATTTAGGGCTAATTAATGGTAAAGATGGATTAGCCAAACAATAGAATTGTTGGGGTCATTATTAGATCTATTAATTGAATTGTGTTTATTGCTTGTGTTCTAGAGTATCTAACTAGAACCCTGATAATAGGATAGCTAGGTGCAAGCGAGAGCATGGTCTACTACCAGAATTTATTCTGTTGAGCTAGGTTGCTATAAACTAACGAGAGTTGATTTAGTCAATCTAGTGAACTTATCGAATTAGGTCATAAAGGTTGACTCAAGAAACCATCGATCGATGCAGGATCATTGCCATTGATCGATGGTCATTCTGTGTCAACAAGCGAGAGCTGAGACGATGGACTTAGTCAATAGATTAGACTCGCAGCGAGAGCTGGTGGCTTTTACATTAGATATCGAGTTCCATGATTAAATACCCTTTACTTCTATCGTCTATAATTAACTTGCCTGAAACCCTAGATATAGCATATTTACATTTTCATCTAGTTAATCTATTAGCATATTTCTATATTTACATTATTAGCATATTTCCATATTTATATTATTATAATATTCCCATATTTACATTATTATCATTTTTTCATATTTACATTATTAGCATATTCCATATTGCATCTATATTTAATAATAATGAATATTTCCTTGACCTGATAACTTGTTACCAATATATATATTTACCTAGCTTAAACTTTAGAAATAATAAGTCTATTGTGTGCCATTGTTCTATGTGGATTCGATCCCTAAGTACTACACCTGATCTCTCTTGGCAAGAGTATTATTTTAAGTATTATTTTATTTGTTTAAGATATTTATACCCTATTAAAACATAAAAACACCACCATATACCGTGTGCAGGCACCATATGGCGACCCGGGTTCAGAGTGTGCGGGTTGCCACCTTAAGAGTGTGGGTCGCCATATGACGACCCGTACGCCAAGTTTGGGACTTCTCCATATGATGACTTACCCCTTGTCGTTCTTTGGAAAGTTTCATGAACCGAGACATTCAGAAGGAGATGTTCCAAGGATTTGAGCCATTTATTTTGTCGTGACCGATTTTGACCCCAACACAATGATCAAGTGTCGGTCGATGTTCTATGCAAACTATATTCCTCGTGTTTTTTTTGTTTTTTTTGAGAACCTCCAATAATAAAATAAAATCCGAAATTAGACTAATATAATCACAAACTAATTAAAAGCTTACTAATAGTGGGTTACCTCCCACTCAGCTCTTGGTTATAGTTTATAGCTTGACATTGGAATATAGGTGTTTCATCAGAGATTGGGAACTTGCTTCAGTCTCTTGTTCATGCAGTCAATGAAGATTCTCACAGAAGCTTCTCCTTTCTCTTTCAGCTGTGGAGTAACAAGCACTAGAATCTGGGGAAAGGCTTAGAGCCTCCTCTTCTACGCACTTTATACTCAAGGTACCCATCTGAGTAAGTTTGGGGAACCAGTGTCAAGAAATTTGCATACTTCTTTTTGCTCTCATGCTTATTTTCCTCGTTCTCCTCTTTTTGTTCTTTCCCCCAGACTTGGCTGTTTCCGTCTTTGCTTGTTGTGATATCCGAGGGATGTCGATTGACACCAAGGGGGTGCTGTCGGTCGACACTGATAACAAAGTGACGCTCTCTGCATTGCTTTTATCACTAAAGTCTTCCTGAAGAGTAGTTGTAGGCAAGAGATCATAAGATACCTCATGTACGAAGCAAAATGCACCCCTTTATCTGGTAGGACAGGGACTTCAACTTCAGATATAGTGCAGGGAACAACAAGTTTCTCAATGTTGGGTGGTTATAGATGCTTAGGGTCAACAAGGTATGGGATCTCAGCCTTATAAACTTTTTGCACAATTGGTCTCGCCTCAGGCTCACAAACAAGCAATGCATCTGTCAGTGAGTGTTTATTGCCTCTCTGCTTCCATGCCAACTCTATAGTGTAAGGCGGGTAACTCGATTTTGTGACATTCTTGAGGGGTGTTGACCGACAACAGGTGTCTGTGTCGGTCAATGTAGAAGGTGTAGTGTCGATCGATGAAGAAGGTGGAGAGTCGATCGATGCAGAAGGTGTAGTGTCGATCGATGCTGAAGTTTTAGGGTCGATCGAAGCTAAGATCGGATCACAATATCATCTTCTTCTGCTCTGCTTGACTCTCCAGATACATGTTGTTCATCACTCTTACAATAATGGAGTCTACAGAGTGGCTAGGATTTTTTTCTTGACTCTTTGCATCCTCAGCAATCAGTTGAATTTGAATATCCAGCTTCCTAACATAAGTGTTTAAAGTTTAATTTTCCCATCCAGCTCAGTGTAGATAGCATCCAGCTTGTCTTTAAAATATCCAAAAACTTCTGCTGACCCTCTAGAATTTGCAATACCATGGATTCCAACTTGCTCTCTTCAGGTGCTGCAGTGTTTTTGAGAAAGTTGTTTAGGAACACCTTTTTGACGCCATTCCAGGAAATGAGATATCAAGGTTGCAATTGCTTGAACCATCTAGACGCATCCCCAGAGAGAGTGTGAGGGGAAACTTTTCAGAGTATGGTACCTTCTGAAATTCATGCCCATCGGCACTCGAGAATAGATCCTTAAGTTCTTTGATATGACTCCTGGGATCCTGGTGAAGAAGACCTTAAAAAAGATGCTCATCTGCCCAATCACGCCAGCTACTATCTAGGTCAAAGTCATTCATCTCAGCAACATCAATTGCATCAATGATTACTGCCCCATGTGCATAAATCAATTGTTTTGTACTCCTGCGAAGGCGACCTTCTTCGTGTCGTAAGATCCCATTCTCATCAACTTCAACTATTATCATTTCAACATTCCTTTTCTTCCTGCAAATTGTATCGATCGACGGTGAATTCTGGGTATCGATCGATGTTATGATGTAAGCATCGGTCGACGGTTAAGTATTGGTGTCGATCGATGCTCGCTTCTCTTTGCTAGCGATCACTGCTTGGAGGGTGTCCATTGCCCTCGTAGACTAATGGGTCGTGCGCGAATCAGCAGGTTCTTTTTTGAAGAACCCAAAAATCCTCTCCTCATTGCTTCATGGTACTACTATGTATGTACCTGAAACACAAGAAATTTTTTTATATAAGTAAACTAATATAGAAAAATACCTAGCTTAAATGAAACAAATTGAGTCTAGTGGTGAATCCTCGCTCCCCGGCAACGCCGCCAAAATTGATAGGAGGATTTTTATGTATTTCAATGCCAACTCTATTAAATTAACCCTACGAAATACTCTTTGCCAACAAAGGTCAAAATGTAGTATTTAGGGATCAAATCCACATGGAGCATGGACATACAATAAACTCAATAAAGTCGCGATTAAGCTAGGAAAATAGATTAATAAGCAGTAAATAAACTATAACAGATAATTGATTGATTGGTAAGTAAATAATAATAATAAATAGCTATATCTAGGGTTTCAGACAAGTGGATTATACATGATAGAAGCTAAGGGTATTAATCGTAGAACTCGATATCTAATGTCAAAAGAAGACCAGCTCTCGCTGCGAGTCTAATCTATTGACTAAGTCTGATGTCTCAGCTCTCACTTGTTGACACGGAATCGATGGCAATGATCCGGCGTCCATCGATGGTCTCTTGGGTCAAGATTTATGTCCTAATTGGATAAGTTCACTAAATTAACTAAAACAACTCTCATCTGTTTCTAGCAACCTAGCTCCATAGGATTAATTGTGGTAGTAGAACATGCTCTCGCTTGCTTCTAACTATCCTATGATCAGGGTTCTAGTTAGCTACTCTAGAGCACAAGCAATAAACAAAATTATATTGATGATCTAGTGATCACCCTAGCAATTATAGTGTTTGGTTAATCAATCAATACCATCATAACACCCCAACCTAACAAGATATCTACTCAGACATGATATTTGTCACATAAATCATAGATAAATAGAATAGATATAATATAAAACCAAAGGAGTTCCAGGACGACCCTGAAGGTGTTCTTCCCTTCTCTCCTAACCCTAGAACAATGAATAAAATAAAGTTTGCTGCCTAACAATGGCATAGAAACACATAAATAGGGTTTTATGTCATGCAGGGCATTTGCTAATTATGTTGGCTTCTGGACTTTAGTCGGTCTTGAAACAAGTCGGGCCTGTCTCTGGGGTCACCGTCGATCGACAGTAAGGCTTGCACCGTCGATCGACACTCATTCATATCTCGACAGCTTCCTCTCACGAGGCAGACAGACCACTCTCCCATAAATGGCATAACTTTGGCTGTAGGATCCTGATTGACCTCAAACCGGTGGCATAGGAAAGCTAACTCAAAGCTCTATCTTGTATAAAAATATATTATCAATCTCACCGTTGGAAGTTCTACATCCATAGCTAAACATCTGACACATCTTATCCGTTTGTTGGATGTATGAGGACAAATTCTATGAGAGGAGCAGGTTGGGCTCAGTGTTCGTTTGAGAGAAAGTACTTGTATTTTTGAACTTGTGCTAGTTGTTTGTTTATAATCATGTAAAAGACTGTTTTAGTAGTTTTTTCGACTTTTCGGAAGTATATTTTTGAAGTCTGCGACGTCTCGCTTTTTTCGAGAATATGTTTTCCTTTCGGTGAAGTGATCTTGCGTTTTGATTGAAGATCTTGTTTGAACTTGCAGCTCTATGTATCTTCTTTTAAAGCGTTTAAAAAGTTTTGTTTAACCGTTTGTTTCCTTGGATTTCGTTTTTCGTATGATTTCCGTTTCCGGTTGATACGATAAGTGGATTTTCGGTCTGGGCCGTAAAGTAATTTCGAGATTAAGTATTGCAGCGATAAAAAGAGATTTTTCAGATTTTTGGAAATTAAATTGCGTTGTCTTATTATAGAATATTGTTTTAAAGATGTTAATTTTAGAACTGAAATTCACACTGTTAGTTTCCGTAATCGGAGGAAAGTGAAGAAACCTAACTTTCCCCGAGGTCCCGGATTTCTGCTTAGCCTAAGAAAAGTGTTCAGATTATTAGTAATTGAATGTAAGACAATCGAATACGAATTTACGTGTCAAAGAAAGATCTTATTGAATTTTTTTTCGCTTAAGAACATTGCGAAGATACAAAAGGTTTTAAGAGCTTCAGCCGTAAAAGTTTCTCGGCCAGTTTCGTAGTTCTGACAACCTATGCTCTATTCATAGTTTGAGTTGTAGCTCGATAACAAAAAACAAAATTGCTTAAATATTTTTAAGTGCTAAATTTGCCAGAGAATTTTCTTGCGTTTTTGTTCCCTCGCCTTGGCCTTTCCTATATATCCCTCGAATGTTAGATGTCGTTCCCTTTCTGCCCCAGATTCCAGTCTTTCTCTCTGGTGAAAATCTTCCTTATCTTCTTGATCTTCCATGATTATTTGGAAACATAACATTTATCTTCTTTTCCATTTATCTTCTGCGGAGATTAGGTAAACCGTCATTGATTAGGGCTCATTCCCTTCCAAAATCGTAAATGGGCCTTTTATTGCTTTTTAGCCCTTTTCTAGCCATTTTGTGACTTAAGCATTTTTTATGATTTCTTATGGAGATATCTTTTCATACGATGTTGGTTTCCGTACCATTGGTTATCCAAAATAAAAAAACGGTTTGTATAGTCGATATAACAATGGTGTTAAGTTAACCATTATAGCTTTATATGATTGATTCGATGTTTTTACAGAAGATAGTTCTTGTTATTTTTAACCCAAAAACTTCAACAAAAACTCTAATCAGGAAAAAAAAACAAAGGAGAGAGTGACAAAGCGGAGTTGGTCTCGTTGACGTGGATCACAAGACTTGGTGTTGGTCTCGTCGCCCTTGGGAAACGAGACTCGGTGTTGGTCTTGTCGCCCGTGGGCTACGAGACATGGCTTGTATCTTGTCGCCCACAGGCGATGAGACTAGGCGTTGGTCTCGTTGCCCGTGGGTGAGGAGACATAGCTCGTGGATGTCGGTCTCATTGCTTATGGGCGATGAGACATTGCTCGTCTTGCTACCCACGGGAAACAAGAGTTTGAGCCGATCTCGTTTTCTGGTTGTGACGAGATATTGAGATGAACAATACCATGAGGTGCTCGGACACGATTTTTTTCTTGTTTTCTTTTACTTGGAAGAGGGAAAACATTCAGGCGGTACTTTTAAAACATTGAATTCGTCGTGACTGATTTTGATACCAACAAGTGTCGATCAATACTACAGAGTGTTAATCGATACTTCCTTAGACAGGCATTAATATCTTAATCGATATGTTCACTAGGTTAACTTATCCAGCTTTCGCATTAATCTAACAATCTATCTCAGCAGAATTATTTTCATGTAATGAACCTATTCTCGCAGTCGTTAATTATCCCACTATTAACTCTCAAAGGAATAATATCATTGATACAAGATACAAAAACTTGCCTCTTCATTGATACTTGGACGTTCATAAACTTCACAAAAATCCCACGTCTCAAAAATCTCCGTCCTAAAGCAACTACAAGTATCAGGATCTGTTAGAACGAAGGAAATGAGGAACACACTCACACTCCCTCGTTCTCATTGACGCTTTGTCCATAAAAAAGATAAGGCCACAAAATGAAGATATATTCTAAAGGCCCCAAGGGCAAAATACGATACATAGCATAAAAATAAAAGGAAACATGCTCCCTTAAAAAAGTAAACATGCTCCCTTCAAATACCATTACCCTTCACAGGAGAAATAGGGATTGGGCCCCGTGTTCACAAATCTTCCTTTAAATCTGAGGGATCATAGACTTCGTATTGGCGAGATTGGCCAGATGCGTTGACACCTTCTCTTCCCAGTCTCAAAATCATAGTCATCGGCCTGCGTACGCCATAAAGCTCCTATATAACCTCGGCACTCGCGGTAGTCTCCAAAAGACTAATGCACCAGCTTAAACTCTCTGAAGTCATCTACAAACCGAGTCGAGCGATCGTTTTGGATCGCGGCCATCTCCCTTCATCTGGCTCGACGCGCGGACATTTATCCATCAATTTCACCTAACTTATCTAAGATACCTAAAACCTCACGAGAACATCACAAACGATTCTCGCCAGATGGGGGGCTAACTGTTGGGGTCAAAATCGGTCAGACCGCGTGAATCTTATCTCTCTTCCCAGTAAAAGAAAATGAGAAAAAAAAAATTCAATCACCTAAGGTTTTGTTCATATCAACGTCTCGTCACGAACATGAAACATGATAAGCTCAAAAGTCTCGTCGCCCATGGGAAACAAGATACAAGGCATGTACCGTTGCCCGTGTGTGACAAGACCAACACCGATTCTTTTCCCCATTGGAGACGAGACAGAAGCCATGGCTCGTCGCCCACGGGCGACAAGACCAATACCAAGTCTAGTCACCCATGGACGACGAGACATAAGCTATGTCTCGTCGCCCACGGGTGATGAGACCAACACCGATTCTCGTCGCTTGTGGGTGACGATAAACGAGCCATGTCTCGTCACCCACGGGCGACGAGACCAACACCAAATCTTGTCGCCTGTGGGTGACATGACACGAGCCATGTATTGTCGCCCACTGGCAACAAGATCAACACCAAGGACTCTCTCTTTCGGAACTTTACCGTACTGGTTCTTGTTTCATTTTGATTGGAGTTTCCGTTGAAGTTTTGCGGTTAAAATAGCAAGGACTTATCTTCTCGTAAAAACTTCTAATCAATCGTATAAAATGATAATGATTAACTTAACACCATTGTTATCTCGAAATATGAACAGTTTTATCATTTCGCGAAGCCAACGGTGCGAAAACAAACATCGTATGAAAGGTGAAAACAAGCATTCCTTTCATGGTATACCTCCTGAAGATCCTGTTGACCACCTCGAAACATTCAAAGATTTAGCATCGACCATTCAGTACAATGGAGTGTCTTAAGACTACTACTTCTGCAAACTCTTCACGGACTTTCTTGCTGGAACTGAAGCCTGTTTGTTCAAGAAGTTGCCACTAGGATCTCTCTCTCTACCTAGGATGACATCTGAAACATCTTCCTCAACAACTTTCTCTATGATGCTGCAGCAAGTCTACAGATCGAGATGGAATCTATGCTGAGATATGAACAGATTGTCGACTCTATTTTGGTAGAGAGTGCTGAACAACATGGATCTGGAGTGCTGAGTCGAGCAGATGAAGCTGATATTAGTGATCCGACCTCAGTGTCAATTGACATCTTTTGAAATCCTTAAAAGATTGAGTTGTCCTCATGACATTACAGAATCGACAGTGAAGAGCACTAATGAATAATGTTGGTATCTTTCCCAAGATATAGACAGAGAAATCACCTTGGAAGTTTTCTTGGATCTAGAGGATGGAGCACAACTTGAGTATTGAATTTTGATAAAGAGATCACTATGGAATATTTCTTGGAGCTAGAGGATGAAGCACAACCTGAAAATTTGGGTCAGAACTCGCAGAGGAAGCTTGATTATGATCAGCACACCTAGGGAAAAGATCTGGAAACTTCACCAAAAGGCTAGAATCGATCGACACTACCAATTCATTGTCGATCGACACCCATCATTGGGTGAGCTGCCAGGATATACAGTTAAGCTGGAACCAGTTAAGGAGATAATGCACAAGTCCGAGGTCTCACATATTTTCTTTTCCCGAACAGCTGAGAACACATATCAAAGAAGAAGCTGCTGGGTTCAAAAAAAGAATGAAGGGGATACATGACCCCGTGAAGTTTGTGGTTCCTAAACAATTAACTATCAAATTAACCCTTAATCCTAACACACAAAATAATACTCTTGCCAAGAGAGGTCATGTGTAGTACTTAGGGATTGAATCCACAAAGAACAAAGGCGAACAATAGATTTCTTCTTTCTGAAGAGTGAGCTAGGTAATTATATATATTGGTAGCAATAAATCAGGTTAAGGAAATTTTCCTCATCAGAAGGTATAGATGCGATATGAAAATATGCTAAAAATGTAAATATGGAAATTGCTACTAAACTAACTAGATGCAAATGTTAATATGTTAGATCTATAATTTTAAGCGTAATTGACTATCGGGAATAGAAAGAACAAAAATGTAAATATTCTAGAACTCAAACATTAACTAGTCTTACCCTTTTAACTCCAACTCTTGTATGCGAGAAAAAGGAAAGACAATCGATCGACGACTAAGGTCTGATGTCGATCGATGGTTAAATCAGAAGGAATTGTGAACGAGATTTGATAAGTTCACCAAGAGAATTAGACAAGCTCTCGCATGCGCTTCGCAACCAAGTTCAATGGAGTCTATTCTGGCACATAACCTACTCTCGTAGTCGTCCATGTCTAACTTTCGAGATCTTAGTTAGCTACTCTAGAATGCAAGCATGAAGCACAACTCAATTGATGGATATTATCTCAACCTAGCAATCCTAATTTTGGGCTAATCTATGATTGCCATCATTCAACCCTAAATCTAGTTGATGACTACTCAGACATAATTAAAGTAAAAACAATAATCTAAATATAATGCATAGATAAAATACTTGGGTTCCAATACAAATCTCCCTAAGGAGTTATGCATCTTCTCCCATAATAACTCTAAAACTATAATATAATACTAAAAACTCTAAAACATTCTCTCCATCACTCTACTTCTCCTTTTGTGTGTGATACATAAAGTATAAATATAGATCCCTAAAATCTAGGTCAAAACTCGTCCAGGGTATCTTCGTCATTTGTCTCTAACTTGGGCTTGAAATCAGCTGTCTACGAGTTGGTCATTGATAGATGGGAAGTGTGCAACATCGTTCGCTCATGGTCTTGTACCATTGGTTGACGCCAAGATAGTGACTCTCAATCAGCTACGGATCCTTCTCTTCTAAATGTTCCAAAAGCTCCAAGTATCTCGATATATCTCCAAAATATACGTGGACCTGTAAAGATCTTAAAACATAGCCTAGACACACATAATTTACACTAAATAGAGCCTATAACATGGAATAAAAATGGTAATAGATAGGCTATATCAACTCCCCTAGACATAACATTTTGCTTGTCCTCAAGCAAACAAGCTTGTGAAAGAGGTTTTGAAAAGCGAAGACTCACATAATGTCTAAATATAGCTGTCATCCTACTTTGTTGCATCCACATCCTGTCAAGTCAATCATAGAGAAACTTTATATACCATATCCTAGTATAGCAACCAAATCCATTCTACCAACAACTTAGCGAATACTATTCTAACTTGCCCCTCTATTGATTTCATTTCTTTGTATAAAATAAAAATGTAGGCTTTAACTTGGGAGTAATCCATCAAATGATATATTGACTCTTTACCCCTGCAAGTATTTGCGACATAGTAATCTTCTCTGATTCCTTTCCTCTCTCTCTTCTTCCACTTCTTCTTAGTCAATGTCACCCTTCTTTTGAGGGTATCATTTTATTTTTTTAATTGACTGAGATATTTGGACATGTTTCCATGAATCAAGCCCCAATGGTTTTTGGCACCAGAGCATATTCACTTCTTTTTGACCTTTATCTCTTTCTAGAATCATATCAATCAAGCTTTAATGGTTGTAGCCACCAAATCATGTTCGACACATTTAGTCTGAAGGGGAGAGAGAGGGGAATCCGAAGCACACGAACTTTTACCTTCCAAACTTGCAGAAGTAATCCAATCCAGTGTATACCAAACCCTAAAGCAAGCAAATAATGTCAGGATTAGTATTGAAAATCAGCTTCGGTTCCTTTAAACTTACTAAGCAAGTGTGATATAGCTGCAGGATGATCCACTTTGGTATCTCTAGTAATCTCTGTAAACAATCTTTTAAGAATGGTGCTAAGTGGGGTTAGTCAATAATAAAACTCTGATCATAGTCCCCTTCTTGACTCAAGAAACTCTGTGAAAAACTTATATATATAGTAAATAAGACTCAAAACAAATCAAATAGCGTTAGAGAACCTCCCCCAGACACAAAGTACATTGTCCTCAGTGTAATTTGCTCAGGATTGGTTAGGAAAAATCAAATCATAAGTAAATAGCTTATGTAAAAAACTCGATAGCTCTCTCTGTAAGAGAGCGTCGATTGATGGTAGGCTGATGTGGTTGATCAATGGTCGCGATCCATTGTCGACCGATGGTTCCTCTATGGTGTCGATCGATGGTGATTTAAATAGTGTGTAAAAACAAAGTAAAACTCAAAATAAGTAATAGTATAGGTAAAAACTAAATAAAACTTACTAAACAGTGGGCTGCCTCCACTCAGCGCTTGGCTATAGTCTTAAGCTCGACATTTTGAACTTTCTGACTAGAATGAAGGTGGAACAACAGTTGGAAAACAAGTGTCTACATCTTATTTTCTCTTCTGAAACCATGTACCAACAAAACTTTTTATGACCTTATATCCTCTGGCTTTCTCATTCTTCATGATCTCCTTAGCAACTTCTGCTGAAGGCATTCTCTTTTGTAGATTCTCAATACTGTGATGTACCATTCTAAGTCTGGCAGCTGTAGTCACTGATATATCCTCCAAATGTTGAGAAATATCTTCCTTCATCATGCTCTGAGAAAACTAAATCTCATCGAACCTGTCTTCTAATTGTTTTTCTGGCGCGGACTTCTGTCTGTCGAAACCAGTATCGATCGATGGCATGATGTTGCCGTCGATCGATGTCACTTTGTTTGCTCCAATCGCATGATTTCTTTGAACAGTATCCAAATCTTGCTTCATCTCATCCATGCGTGTAGTCAAACCGGTAAGGCACTTGTCTATAAGATAGTAGACATCATCAAGCCTCTTGTAGAAATCATCCAGTGACATATGTTGAGCTTTGCAGATCTCTTGCACAATTTCGTCAATCTCTTCTCTGATGTATGTCTCTTGCTTCTTCATAGACATAGCGATGCTTGTTGCATGTTCATTTAAACATATGTAGCTGTGCTCAAACATAGTAGCTCGTTCTAGAACTGCCATGATATCTTCTTCTTGCACATTTACAATTCTGTCTTATGTAGCTCGTGCATTACTCTTCTCATCTCTGTTGATGCCATACACGTCTTTATTTTCCCAGTACAAAATTCTTCTACCGTTTGCATCATAAGCTCTTTGTCCATGATCTACAGTACCTTCTATCATAAGTGGGTTTATCCAATCGACTGATTGTGGACTTCTTGAACCAAAAGGATCAGAGGGACAAAACTGGTTCACCCCTGGAATGGTGTCGATCGATGCAGGATGGTTGACGTTATTTGATTTTAGGTGTTTGGGAGTGTATAGATCATGGATCGGCACCTTCTTTTGTTCCTTGTTGTCGATCAATGGTTGTACTCCTGCATCGATCGATGGTTGTTGTGCAAAAAAATTTCCTGATCCCGTGGACATAACAAGGGCATATGCTACATCTTCCTTAGGTTTGCTTAGAATTCTTCTGTAGAGATCTCGTGCACGTCCTCTGTATCTCTGAAAACTCAAAACTCATCTGGTATGAGATAACCATTGTTTGCATCTTTTGTTTGTGGCTCTTGTTCTGGTTTGCGTTTGATGTTGGTTGAAGAAAATGAGGTGTTGTCGATTGATGCTTGATTATCCACTTTTGCGTTCATGACCTAGCCAGCTTCTTCCATACCTATGCCGTGATAATCAATCAGCTCTTCATCTATGTAATCTTCATCATATTCATCGTTAGCTTCACCATATCCCTTGTATACGTGATGGGTGTCGATTGATGGTGCATGGTGACCATCGATCGATGCTTGATACGCAGACTGCTGGCCGAAAAGATTCCCAGCTCCATTAGCCATCGCAAGTATATCAGCCACATCTTCTCTCGTGACATGGCAGAATTCTGCCATCCATAGCTCTTGCGTGACCGTCTGGATCTCTCATGTTACCTAACTCATCTGGTTGCAGATAACTAACATGGTTGTGTTTTTATGTTCAAATAGGGTATAAATATCCTAAACAAATAACTGTCAAATTAACCCTTAATCCTAACACACAAAATGATACTCTTGCCAAGAGACATGAGGTGTAGTACTTAGGGATCAAATCCAAAGAGAACAATGGCACAAAATATATTTCTTATTTCTAAAGATTAAGCTAGGTAAATATATATATTGGTAACAAGTAATCAGGTCAAGGAAATACTCCTTATTAGAAGGTATAGATGCACTATAGAAATATGCTAATAATGTAAATATGGAAATATGCTAATAGATTAACTAGATGCAAATGTAAATATGCTAGATCGAGGGTTTTGAGGCAAGTGGATTATAGAAGATAGAAGTTAAGGGTATTTAATCATGGAACTTGATATCTAATGTAAAAGACACCAGCTCTCTCTGCGTGTCGAATCTATTGACTAAGTCCAATGTCTCAGCTCTCTCTTGTTGACACGGAATGACCATCGATCGATGGCAATGATCCTGCGTCGCTTGATGGTTTCTTAAGTCCAGCTTTATGACCTAATTCGATAAGTTCACTAGATTAACTAAATCAACTCTCGTTTGTTTCTAGCAACCTAGCTCAACATAATAAATTTCGGTAGAAGACCATGCTCTCGCTTGCGCCTAACTATCCTATTATCGGGGTTTTAGTTAGCTACTCTAGAACACAAGCAATGAACACCATTCTATTAATAGATCTAATAATGACCCTCACAATTCTATTGTTTGGCTAATCCATCAGTACCATTAATAAACCCTAAATCTAGTTGATAACTACTCAGACATAATTAAAGTAAGAGTAATAATCTGAATATAATGCATAGATAAAATACAGGGGTTCCAATACAAATTTCCCTAAGGAGTTTTGAATCTTCTCACTAAGTAAATCCTAAAACTATGGTGGGGTGGTGCACACACACACTTTGCCACAAAACATAGGCATTTAGCACCCCCTCAACCAGCACACTTAATCTGGTGCAATACATAAGGTATAAATATAAATCCCTAAAGTCTAGGTCAAAACTTGTCCAAGGGTAATCTTGTAATCTTGTATCTTGTCTCTAACTTGGGCTTGAAAATCGGCTGTCTGCGAAGTGGACATCGATCGATGGCAGATGTGCAACATCGATCGATCTTGGTCATGTAACATCGGTCGAGGCCAATCTTGTGTCGTCGATCGATGGTAGTCTTGTACTTTGACTCTCACAATGATCAACTACGGATTATTCTCCTCTAAATGCTCCAAAAGCTCCAAGTATCTATATATATCTTTCCAAAACGTACCTGGACCTATAAAGACCTTAAAACATAGCCTAGACACACATAACAGACTCTAAATAGAGCCAATAACATGGTATAAAACTGGTAATAAATCGGCTATATCAACTCCCCCAGACTTAACATTTTGCTTGTCCGCAAGCAAACAAGCCTGTGAAAGAGGTTTTGAAAAGCGAAGACTCACATATTGTCTAAGTAAAACTGTCACCTTACTTTATTGCAACCACATCCTATCAAGTCAATGACAGGGAAACTTTATATATCCTATCCTAGTATAGCAACCAATCCATTCCACCAACAACTTAGAAAATACAAGTCTGACTCGCCCATCTACTGATTTTATTTCTTTGCATAAAATAAAAGTGCAGCCTTTATAATCTTGGGACAGCCAATGACCTCAACATACTTGGGACAGCCAATGAAATTGCCTCAGCAGTTTCATACCTCAAACGATAATTTGAGATGAAAGACTTGGGAAAGACCAAGTTTTGCCTGGGACTGCAAATTGAACATCTTACAGATGGAATCCTTGTGCACCAAAAGACCTATACTGAAAAGGTTCTTGAAAGGTTTAAGATGGATAAGTGTCATCCACTCAGCAGTCCTATGGTTGTAAGATCCCTCGGTCTTGAAACTGACCCGTTCAGACCAAAGGCAGAGGATGAAGAGGTGCTCGGTCCGGAGTATCCTTACCGCAGTGCCATCGGTGCCTTAATGTATTTAACAACACATACTAGACCTGACATCTGTTTTGCTGTGAGTCTTTTGTCCAGGTTCAGCTCATGTCCGACCATAAGGCACTGGAATGGGATCAAGCACATCCTAAGATACCTGCAGGGAACTAAGGATGTGGGATTCTTTTACTCTAACTAAAACAAAGAAAGTTTGATTGGTTTTGCTGATGCAGGTTTTCAATCCGACCCACATACTGCTAAGTCTCAAACAGGTTATGTTTTCACATATGGAGGCACAGCCATTTCATGGAGATCAGTCAAGAAGACCATCTCGGCAACATCATCCAACCATTCAGAGATATTGACCATCCATGAAGCAAGCAGAGAGTGTGTTTGGTTGAGACTTATGACACATCAGATTCGGTCATCATGTGGAATCACGGATGGAAAAGATGAACCGACCATCATCTATGAAGACAATGCGGCCTGCATAGCCCAACTCAAAGATGGATACATCAAGGGTGACAAGACAAAGCATGTTCTCCCCAAGTTCTTCTTCACCCATGATCTACAGAAAGAAGGAGAGGTCAAGGTACTCCAGGTCCGATCCAGTGAGAATTCGGCCGACCTCTTCACCAAGGCATTACCAACTTGCACGCTCAAGAAACTCCTGTTCCAGATTGGTATGCGATCATTGAAAAGACTTCAGTGATGTTCACTTCAGGGGGAGTAATGCGGTTGTACTCTTTTTCCTATCTATGGCTTCCCTTTTTACCACATTGGGTTTTGGGTTTACCATAGAGAGGTTTTAATGAGGCAGTATACCAAACGCATTGCGAACTCTAGACGGTTATGGCATTCAAGGGGAGTGTTATAAACCAGACGGTTTAGGAATGCACATAAGTGGGCTTATCTACTTGGTCTACACATAGGCCAATCGGCCCATATGCATCACGGATGGGCCAGCCCATTTACTACTTAGTCCAGCCGACATTTAGGCCTTGTTAACTTGTCCCACATCGACTATGTGATGTGGGCAAGTCGGCCATCTACTCATATATATATGTATCCCCTTTTGTACTTATTTGATAATACAAGAAAGCAATAAGAACAAGTCTTTAGACACTATCTATACCTAGCCGCCTACTCTCTCTCTCTCTCTAACCTAGTTCCTATCGAGACTAACCTCTAGTAGACACGAGATTTATAACACTAAGTCAATTTAAAAAAAATGATACCCTCAAAAAAAGGGAGACATTGACTGAGAAGAAGTGAGAAGAGAGAGAGGAAATGAATCAGAGAAGACTACCTATGTGCTAAGATACTTGCAGGGGTAAGAGTCCATATATCATTTGATCGATACTCCAAGTTAAAGCCTGCACTTTTATTTTATGCAAAGAAATTATATCACTAGAGGGGCAAGTCAGACTAGTATTCACTAAGTTGTTGGTAGAATGGATTTGGTTGCTACACTAGGATAGGGTATATAAACTTTCTATGTGATTGATTTGATAGGATATGGATACAACAAAGTAGGGTGACAGTTATATTTAGATATTATGTGAGTCTTCGCTTTTCAAAACCTCTTTCACAGGTTTGTTTGCTTGAGGACAAGCAAAATGTTATGTCTGGGGGAGTTGATATAGCCTATCTATTACCAGTTTTAGTCCATGTTATAGGCTATATTAGTGTCAATTATGTGTGTCTAGGCTATGTTTTAAGATATTTACAGGTCCATGTACGTTTTAGAGATATATGGAGATACTTGGAGATTTTGGAACGCTTAGAAGAGAAGAATCCGTAGCTGATCATCGAGAGAGTCGAAGTACAAGAGTCATCGATCGACGAAAATATCTTTGTGTCTATCGATGGTACAAGACTATGATCGATTGATGTTGCACACTAGCCATAGATCGATGAACAATTCGCATACACCCGATCTCAAGCTCAATTTAGAGACAAATGACGAAGATACCCTGGAAGAGTTTTGACCTAAATTTTAAGCTTCTATATTTATACTTTATTTATCACACAGAATGGAGGAGTAGAGTGATGGAGAGAATGTTTTAGTGTTTTTAGTATTCTATTATAGTTTTAGAGTTTTTAGGGGAGAAAATTCATTACTCCTTAGGGAGTTTGTATTAGAACCCCAATATTTTATCTATGCATTATATTCAGATTATTGTTCTTACTTTTATTATGTATGAGTAGTCATCAACTAGATTTAGGGTTCAATGATGGCAATCATGGATTAGCCCAAAAGTAGGATTGCTAGGTTAAGATAATATCCATCAATTGAGTTGTGCTTAATGCTTGCATTCGAGAGTAGCTGACTAGGATCTCGATAATAGGACATGGACGACTACGAGAGTACGTTCTATGCCAGAATAGACTCCATTGAACTAGGTTGTTAGGTTCATGCGAGAGCTGGTCTAATTAGCTTAGTGAACTTATCAAATCTCGTTCATACTTCCTTCTGATTTCACCTTCGATCGACATCAGGCCTTAGCCGTCTATCGATGGTCATTCATTTTTCTCGCATACGAGAGTTGGAGTTAAAAGGGTCATAATAGTTAATATTTGAGTTTTTGAATATTAACATTTTCGTGCTTCCTATATCCTATAGTCCATTACGCTTGAAACCCTAGATCTAGCATATTAACATTTGCATCTAATTAGTTTAGTAGCATGTTTCTATATTTACATTATTAGCATATTTCATATTGCATCTATACCTTCTGATAAGGAATATTTCCTTAACCTGATTTATTTCTACCAATATATATAATCACCTAGCTCAGTCTTTAGAAATAAGAAATCTATTGTGTGCCTTTGTTCTATTTGGATTCGATTGCTAAGTACTACACTTGATCTCTCTTGGCAAGAGTATTATTTCGCTTGTTAGGATTAAGGGTTAATTTGATAGTGAATTGTTTAGGATATTTATACTATGCTAGAAAAATAAACACACCATGTCACTTGCGCATGCCTATTCTTGCTTAAGTCGTATACCCATTGTCGTTATAGTGGACGTACCACTTGGGTTGGCCAGATCGGAAGTCCGTTAAGACTTGATCCAGCTCGTATGCCCCTTTAAGTATGGTTGTATTTCTACTGCTCCCTTAGTTGGAACTAGCTTTTTTAAAATAGGCTTAGTCCAGAGACGATTAGCATAAATACGAGTAGGAAGCCATAATTCCTAAAATAAATACTAACGAAGTAGAAAGCATGATCCGGGTATCGTATTTACAATTAAAAGTTTTGAGATGCAGGGCGTTCCAGCAGTTAGGTTGAATGTTTCCGTTTCTGTCTTGCAGCCTATAGGATCCTGCTACCCGCACCTCGATTACCTTGTATGGTCCTTCCAATACGGGAGCGAGCTTGCGTGCTAATTTGTCTTTTGTATGGTTGAAAACTCGTCGCAGAACCAATCCCCTTGCTGAAAGGTCCTGGTTCTAACTTATCTGTTGTATCTCTTGGTGATATCTTGCTCGTAGGACCAGTTTTTCATTGCTGCCGCCTCTCCCTTTTCATCGAGCAGGTCGAGGTTTAGGCCATTGTTTGTTGTTGTCTTCTAGAGAGAGGGGCTCTGACGCGGTCATTTTCATGTGCACCTCCATCGGTATTTTAGCCTCGGTGCCGTAGACCAGTGAGTATGGAGTTTCTTGTGTGGTGGCTTTGGGTGTGGTCCGATAGTCCCACATGACTCCATGTATGGCCATCCTCCTGGTTTTTTCTTTATCATGTTGACCACTGTTTTCTTGATGGATTTCGCTTGTTTGTTGGACTGAAAAATGCCTCGGCGTGGCGAAGGTGAGTTTTATGCCCCAGTTCTTGAAAAAAATCTATGAAGTTGCGACTTGTGAACTTAGGTCCATTCTCGGTGAAAATCTCGTGAGGGACCTCGAAGAGGGTGATTACATGGGTCCACAAGGATTTCCTTATTTGGAGATCTTTTATGTTGCTTAATGCTTCGACTTCCACCAATTTGGAGAAGTAATCGGTGACTACTAGGAGGAAGACATAATGCCCTGGCACCATCAGGAATTTTCCGACTATATACATTCCCCATTTTCATAATGGCCATGGGTAACTCACAGATTTGAGGTTTTCTAGTGGAAGTTTTGAAACCGGGGTGTGTCTTTGGCATTGATCACATTGTTTGGCTTGTCTATTAGCGTCTTCTGCCATGTTATGCCAATAATATATGGCTCTCCTGGTTCTAAGTACAAGACTTTGGCTGCTTTAATGAGAAACACACTCTCCTTTGTGTAATTCTTCGAGTACTCTGGTGGCCTGCATCAGTGTAATATATCGTAGGTAATGGCCAGACAAGGACCTTCTAAACATTTTTCATTGGGATGTGCAGTATCTTGCTACCTGTTTTTAATTCTCCTTCTTTCGTTGCCGTCCTCCAGGAGGATATCACTTTCCAGGTTTTTGAGAATTGGGGTCATCCAGTTATTTCTTCCTCAATAGTTAAGACTCCCTCATGGTATGCCTCCTCCTCCTTTGATGGACATTGGAGCACTGGCAAGAGCATACTTGATATACCATGGATTTTAACTATTCTAACTATGATATTTTTAGAGTCTTTTATAAGCATTTGGTATTGTTTTAGAGTATTTACACGTGTAGATAGTTATTGGACGCAATTGGAGCTTTTGGACTATTTTGGAGCATTAAGGATTGCTAAGCAGAAACTCAGAGTCGGATCCAGATTTATGAATAGACCACCGATCGACGTCACACACTGTGCGTCGATAACGGTCCAGTCGCATCAAGATTGGTGAAGGCTTGAGAAACTACAAGTTTTACCCAGAAGTTTCAATAATTGCAAGAAAAGTCCCGGACGAAATTTAGACTAATTATTAGGGTTTCTATCTTTGTTTTAAAGAGAGCCGAGAAGACCTAAAAGAGAGTTGTCTTCTAAGTTACACTACAGTTTTAGATTTTAGAGTTGGGACAAATTGCTAAATATATTGGAGACAAAGATCTGATAATCATTACAGAGAAGATCTTGAACTCTTTATATTTTTACTCAGTTTATTCTCTGCAATTTATTGAGAATTTATTCATGTTCTTTATTGCTATGTCTGAGTAGTTCTCTATTAGATTTAGGGTTTTTCAATGTTATTAATGTATTGTTGATTTCATAGAATTGTTAGGGTAACCTCCTTGGTTCTTTGTTTAAGTTTCTCTTAATCCTAAGTTGAACTTGATCACCTCAATCTTATAAATTAGGGTTCTATAGCGCAAGCGAGATCCTGGTTTTAACCTGAAATCTATCTTAAGCAATCGAAATAACTAGTAACAAACGAGAGTTGAATTAGAAATTTAGACAACCCATCAAACCACGAAACCAATACTGTTTAGAATGAACATCGCTCGATGCCATTTTATTGTCATCGATCGACGCTCAGTCAAGATGCACGAGAGCGATTTCATAAACCTAAAGGTTTGAGTTCATAACGATTCTTAATAAAACCCTAGCAATCTATTAGTCTGCATTATCTAAACCTACCTAAGAATTTTCCCTAAGTCTAATCTCTTAATTTAATCCTCACAAACCAAATCAATCTTGAAATCGCTTTTATTGTTATTGTTATAATTAATCTAGCTTTAGTTCGAAAACAATAGGTCTATTGTGAAATCCTAGAGTCTCTGTGGATTCGTCGCTCCCTAAGTACAACACTGAAACTCTTTTTTGAGAGAGTAAAGTGGGAAATATGGTTAATTTGAACTACACTAAAATTTGACGCCATTGCCGGTACTCTTTCTTATTGTCATTAGATTTTGTTTAGAATATTGTCTAGATTTTAATTTACTGTTTGCTAAATTATTTTTTCCCTAAACTTTATGACACAAGTACTTAAAGGAGAGAATATGGATTTAGGACAACCACCATCGATCGACAGAGCTTGTCTGGAATTGATCAACGTTAGTCCACTGCTGTCAGCCGACACTCTTCCATTGCCATCGATCGGTACCAATAAGCCAGAAGCAGGTAAGTACGCATTTACTGATTCTGATAATAAGAAAGTAGTTTTGATATAATCAATGAACAATAAAAGCAAAGAAGCAAGCCAACTAATTAATTATCAGGGAGCTGCAATCCCCAATCAAATCACTAAATCTCCAAAGAATGAGGCAAAGCATGAATTGCCAATGCTCGAATACCTAAAACCAAGCAGAACCTATTCCAATAGGTCTGCGATTCTATTATCCGATACCCATGCTGGAGGTTCTGAGCTTGATATCGACTTCATAATTATTGCGCGCAAAAATTAGTTCAATGGTTTTTCCACTGAACATCCAAACGATCACATCGAGATGCAAGAAGACATCGTAAATGACGATTTAAATAGCTGCAAACTTTTTCCTTTCTCCCTAGAAGTTGACGCCAGGAGGTGGCTAAACCAGCTACCACCAGAATCCCTGACTTGTTGGGCATATATTAGAAGCGCTTTCATCAACCACTTGTTTGACAAGGAGAGATATTGGGAAGCAAGAAGGGAAATATCCACGAATCTTTTAAAAACTCATGGACAAGGTTCAAGAACTACCAATTTGCGTGCCGACACCATGGATTCTCAGAACACCAACTCATCAACACTTTCTATAGAGGACTAAACCTAGACTATCAAACCATCCTTGATACAACAAGCGAGGGAACTTCGGCACCCGAAGCCCTGCAAGCGCTAAAAGACTGAAACAAAACATAGCTTTAGGTAGAGCTGTCGAAAAGAGAGACACCGAAAGGGAGGAACCACCATTGTTCGCAGAGGAGAAACACTCGATCCTAGTTAGAAAAACTATGGCATCAGTTTCAGCCCTTCTGGACGGAAATAACTTATCTCAACATTATGGTGAGGACAATGCCGCCCCTTTCAACTTCGAAAAACGAGTTGAGTTCTCTGATGTGATGAACCTGAATGACCAACGATTTAGGGAAAGCGCTGGCAATTTCACGAGCGACTACGACACCACTATGAACAGATACGAAAGAAGTTCAAATGAAAAAATGAAGCAAGTCTTCACTAGAAACCATATAATAGCTGTCGACCTCAATGATAAGTTAGACATTATATTCTCAGAAATGGCAGAAAAATTTGACACTCTGAGCGAACACATTAAGAGAATCGACAACCAAGTGGCAAGCAATGCTATGTCCATCAGGAGAGATGGCGGATTCTTAACTGGTAAAATAGACGCTAACCCAGGAGACATTGCAATGTCGTAGCTTTACGAAGCGTTCGACAACTCCTCCCTGATGTTAAAGAAAGCATCACCATCGACGAATTTGAGAAAATCACGACGGATGAAAAAGAAAAATCGCATCCCATCCTGCTCAAAATTTACGAGAAAGATCCCAAAATCCTTTATGAAACTGAAGCATTTGGCCAAAATGACGACCTTGAGCAATCAATTATCAAACCTAAGGGAAAGAATGTAGACATGGGAGACATCGATCAACACCCCGTACTGGACATCGATCGACACCCTGAAGAAAGAATCGATCGACGCTCTGATCCAGAATCAACCGAAATGGTTAACACAAGGATCTACAAGCGAAAGTCCCCTTTCCTTCAATAAATGCTAAGCAGAAGAAGAAGCAGCTAGAAAAAGCAATATGCAAGAAATCGTTTGACAAAGTAAACATTGAGATGCCACTAAGAGATGCCATTCACGTCTCGCCTGCCTATTAAGCAGTACATGAAAGATGCAACATCACGAGGTTTCCATGAACCGGAACACTGCGTGATGATGGTATCGAAAGAAATTAGCGAAATTATTCAAGAAAAACTCCAATTAAACTCCTTAATCCCGGTAGTTTTGCTTTGGACTGCACTATTAGCGATGAGAGATTTCAAAGATCCCTCTGCGATTTAGGCTCTAGTGCCAACCTAATGCCTTATTCCGTTGCAGTCGCTCTCGGGCTAACATAATTTCAACCCACCAGGGTCACACTCGTTTTAGCTGATAGATCCACAAAAATTTCGGAAAGTGTACTTGAGGACGTACCCTTACGTATTCATAGCTGTGATATACCTGCAGATTTCATAGTGCTTATATATGAGCGAGAACCTCAAAATCCGATTTATCTTAGGAAGACCTTTCTTGGCCACTGTCGGGGCGATCATTGATGTCATAGAAGGACGTATATGCCTCAACATAGGGAAGATACCGATGGTCTTTTACATGGAAAAGATAATAAAACAACCTTTGATCGACGGTCAAACCTGCCATATCGATTACCTTTCTGACCTAGCAGAAGAATCACTCATAGACATGTGCTCGAACGAACCTCTAAAGAAAGCAGGAACATCTTTTGAAGGTGACATATCTGCGTTATAAGATCGCACTGGATTGTACACAAGGTTAATGGACGCCTCAGAAGATTTTTTTAATATTGACAAACTCAATCCATCGATCGATAGCGTACTGTGACCGATGATTGGAGCAAGGAAAAAGCACCCAAAATCGAGCTGAAACCACTTCTAGCCGGTCTTAAATATTCTTTCCTTTACTAAACTCATATCCTGCGATGATTTTTCACATTTTTGGAAAATGTCCAAGCACCTACGAAAACACAGCCGATAACCTATGTAAGGTATTAGCTAGATGCCAAGACCTTATTGTCCAACCACCTGATTGGGATCTAACATTCGAAATTATGTGCGACGCCAGCGATTTCGCGTAGGTGCAGTACTTGGACAAAAGAAAGACAAAAAGTTGCACGCTATATACTATGCCAGCAGAACTCTGGACGATGCGCAACGTAATTATGCGACAACATAAAAAGAGCTATTGGCTGTGGTATTTGCCTTCGAGAAATTCTGATCCTATCTAGTCGGTTCAAAGGTTAATAGTTCACACCAACCACGCAGCATTGAAATACTTCATGAACAAAAAGAACGCTAAGCCGAGACTTTTACGGTGGATTCTCCTTCACCAAGAATTCGACAATGAAGTCAAAGATAAAAAGGGAGTAGAAAATGGAGTCGCAGATCACTTATCACGAATAAGAGTAGACGAAGACATCCCTATAGATGATTTCTTACCCACCGAAAATGTCTACTTAGCACAATCGACTTTCGTTGGTAGCGTCAGTCAGCACATGAAGTAGAATCGATCGACGAGACACTAATACCATCAAATGGTTATAGCCATAAAGCATCTATCGATTTTGTCCAGAGAGGATGCATTTGAGAAGGACGATGAAATAATCATTCCAATAAATATAAATGTCAGTTGCAATCCTTCGACTCCAATTACGCCAGATATTTTGGTAGTTTTAAGACAATTTCAAAAATCCTACAAGCAGGCTTTTGGTGGCCGACTATGTTTCGAGATGCTCAAGCCTACGTAGCGAAATGCGATCCCTGCCAAAGAAGAGGAAAAATCAGCAAAACAAACGAGATGGAACAAAATTTCATACTTGAAGTTGAAGTGTTTGATTGCTTGGGCATCGATTTCATGGGCCCTTTTCCCTTCTTCGCATGTCGCTGTGACTATGTATCTAAATGGGTGGAAGCAATAGCAACTCCAAAAATGATGCTGCTGTAGTCGTTAGACTCTTCAACAGTATTATCTTTCCCAGATTTGGAGTTCCGTAAATCGTAATAAGCGATGGAGGCACCCACTTCATTAACAAAGTCTTCGAAAAACTGCTCAAGAAATGTGGAGTACACATCAAGTAGCTACACCCTATCATCCCCAAACCAGCGGACAAGTGGAAGTATCCAACCTTCAGATCAAAGAAATCCTAGAAAAGATGGTAGGATCAACCCGTAAAGATTGGTCTTTGAAGTTATTTGGTGCACTTTGGGCATACCGAACAGCGTTTAAAACACCATTAGGTACTACCCATTCCTCTTAATCTATGGACAATTCTGCCATCTCCTTGTAGAACTAGCGCATAAATTCGAATGGGCCATAAAAAGATAAACTTTGATTCTAAATCCGCAGTAGAAAAGAGATTAAGTCAGCTAAATGAGCTCGACGAAATCAGATATCGCGACTACGAGAACTCAAAAGTGTACACGGAGAGAACGAAAGCCAATTACGACAAGAAAATTACTTCACGGCATTTTGAACCGAACGATCAAGTAATCCTGTACAACTCTCGGTTAACTCTATTTCCTGGAAAATTACGTTCTCGTTGGTCCGGAACCTTCAGCACCAAAGCAGTTACGTCTTACGGGACAATTGTCCTATTTAATCCGAAAGGAGAAGATTTCATGGTGAATCGGCAGCGAGTGAAATATTATTGGGCCAGAGCTGAAATTCCACATACTCAGACCACACGTCTAGAGGTGCCTAACCTCGAATGATAAGCTCATTTTCTGTCAAGCTAACGACTTTAAACAAGCGCTGAGTGAGAGGCAACCCACTAATTTAATAATAAAATAATATATATATATATATATATATATATATATATATATATATATTATTGAATATATATATATATATATATATATATATATTAATAAATAATAATAATAATATAAAAATAAGAAAATATATAATAGCAAGAATTAATTAATTAATAACAAATATATAATATATCTATTATTTATGCAATTACAAACTTCTTAAGTGAATGTCGAGTCACCGAACAAACCATCGATCGATGCCCCTATAGGACCGTCGATCGACGGTCGTGTGTCGAGTAGGTTAAGTCGACACGACCCTGATTCATAAATCACTTTTCTCCAAAACCGCCAAAAACACACACGAGTTCATCACTCGATTTCTCCTCTGATTTTTTGCTGATTTTGCTCATTTTTGAGTTTAGATCACTCGATTTTTACCCTTTTTACCTGTTTAGTTCATTCAATCACTCAATCTTCAAGGTATGTTCTCCAAATCTCTTAGTTTAGGGAACTTTTAGGGTTTGAAGAAAAATTGAATCTTTTGTGGTTTAACTCGGAATTTAGGGTGACAGAGTACTAGATTAGGAGTTATCTACTATGTTTGAACATAATTTACATGATTTAAGTTCATTATTCTCCATTTCGTATTCCAAAATCCGCGATGAACCGTCGATCGATGCCCAAGAGTCGCCGTTGATCGATGGCCATGAGGTTCTATCGATCGATGGTCATGCGTTACCATCAATCGATGGTTGTTCTTTTAATCTTGACATTGACTCTGATTTGTGCCTTGTTTGATTAAATGCAGATGGGCGAGAGGAGAACAAAAGCGTGGTATAAGGTCGGTAGCTCTAGTGCTTCACCACGGGGTCCTCATTGCCGAGACCCTTGGCCAAAAGAGGAGGAGGCTTTACTTGTGACATTCGAGGACTATCCCAACCCTCGAAGCTGGTGGCGTCGAGGGATTGCACACATCGTCCCCTGAGCGAGGAGTGGGATATTTTGAGAGCCTCTACTACAACGCTTGGCAGAGCATGACCATCGAGCCCACCAAGTTCGCCGATAAACGAACTCTAAAGAAGCTGGGGCTCTACACTGATTTTAGACAGATGTTGCAGGAGCTTGTATTGGGCACCATGGCTACTAACCCATATCCTCTGTACCCCGACCTTTTCCGACAGTGCATAGCCACGGCTAAGGTGCTCTACAAGAGCCCCAGTGTGAAGGTGGCCCATGAGGCCACACTGACTTTTATCATCAGAGGCATCCGGTACAGGATTCCCATCCCGCAGCTCTGTGAGATTTATGGCTTCGACATTGGTACAAGCGCATGTTCAATCGCTGTTTTCCCTGGTTTGCCTTCGTTCTGGGTCCTCATCAGGACAGGTCATTTTGACTCCGTCTCAGCCACTCAGACGGACGTTCTTCACCCCTACTCTACGCTATTTTGTGAAGGTCCTTTCCAAGACGGTGTTGTGCAAGATGGAACCCAACAGGGTTTAGGTTCAGGAGCTTACATTGCTGTACTATTCCGTTAGGGAATTAGTTGGGCTCGACGACAAGGTCTTTCCTCTACCTATGAGCGATCAGCAAGTGAACTTGGGGGCTATATTTGCTGAGCACCTGGCGACCCTGAAGGAAAAACCCTTCAAGGGTTCTGACACGAAGAGGTAGACGATAGGGAGTCTCTTGACACCCATCTTCAGCTTTCTTGGAATTAGCTTCGAGGGAGCTTCGGTGGAGAGAGATCTGTGCTTCATGGATGAGGGTCACCTGACGAGAACCTAGTGGCTGAAGGAGGGACGATTTTGGTCCATTGTGGATGACGAGGGACCTCAAATGATAGAGGTTCCAGTGTGCGAGGTGAAAAACTTCCCTAATGATCTGCAGCGCCTCGCATGCTACCCAGCTGAGCGCCACCTCGACACGACACCCCTCAGAGTACGATGCAGAGGCCTCAGACCAGCACACCCAGTCGCAGCATCCGCAGCGGACGAGCCGGCAGAGCCACCTCCATCTCTCCCATCCTTCCCTCAGATTCTAGAATCCCCATTACATGACCATGGTGCTTTCCAGAGATCTGTTAACGCGCTTCAGCAGACATAGGCCAGGTAGAAATGATGTCATGTGCCAGGCTCACCGTCCCAGGACCAGACCAGATCACCAGCAGCATACACCACAGCAGTTAGCAGCATGACCTGTATACATCAATTTTTACACCACACCTGGAAACCAAAGTCAAAAGCTCTAACATGAGGATGATTTAGTCTAGCATGCCACAAGGCATCATTATTCAAAATAGAAGGCAGAAATAAATGAGTAAACATAATTAGGAACATGAGTAAGATCTTCTAGCATATATAAGTCTCCCTTGGTTACTCCTTTCCCAATTAGTCTCTTGCTCTCAGTATCCTTAAACTTCACATCATTAGGGCTAAAGATCACATTGCATTGTAAGTCAGAAGTACACTTTTTCACATATAGCAAGGTTTGAAATGAAAGTTAGGCATGTCGAAGGCCCTAGATTCTTTAACCAACCAATTTCATATTACTATTCCCTTAATTGGGACCTTCTCACCAGCTATCATTACATGACCATGAGCAGGTTCAATATCTTTAATAATTCTAGGATCACTAATCATATGATGGGATGCACCAGAGTCAATTATCAAAGGTTTAGACATATTGCAAGCATTATATGAATGGTTCAAACGTAATCCTAGACTGATCTAGATGATTATTTGGGTCATACTCAGCCCTAGAGTGATCAATACTACCAGTTCTAACCAAGGATGCATCAAAAGAATACCCAAGGGTGTTACCATTTTCCTTGAAGATCTTGATTAGAGCATCAATAACTGATCTCCTAATCAAGTCATTTTCATTAACCTCTGGTTACTTGGTTGAGTGGTTTGTGTTGACATGGCCACCATCTCTCGTCCATCTCCTTCATTGATCCGCTTTGAGTTACCCACAGCGCTTGTCCCAGCAGCACTTGTCCCATGCTGCTCACTAGATCCATAGGAGAGGTGAGCTCTTGCATCCTTTTCCTTCATGAACTTAGCCGACTTCAAGTGTGGGTGTACTATCCAACACTGACTCTTCTTGTGTCCATGCCTCTTGCAATGATCACATGTCCCATTGAACTTCCTTTCTTCAAACCGGTTGTGCATGACTCTGCTTGCGTGAGGAACTTCAACTTGATTGGCTAGAGAGAGCTCTCCTTTACCTCCAAAGAGTACAAGAGACCCTTGCTCCTTCTGAATTTGGGCGCATACATACTCTAGATCCGGAAGTTTTCCAGCCCTAAGTATGTGCTTGATCAGATCATTGTAAGTGGAATTTAGGGTCTGCAAGAGTCCGAAAACCTTATATTTCTCTCTTCTCTCATTCAGATCATCTTGGTCAGTAGTGTTTGGCCTCAACATCTCCATCTCCGACCATAAAGCTCTAAACTTTCCCAAGTACCTTCGTAAACTCCATGTCCTCTTGAACCAGATTGTTGATTGCCCTCTTCACCTCAAATACCCTAGTCAGGTTTTCGATGTTCCCATACACCTTCTTGAGTGTATCGCAAAGGTCTTTTGGCTTCTCACAGTAGTTATATGCCTCCAAGATTGAGGGATCCAATGAGCTTTGGAGAATAGACATAACGAGCATGTCTTCTTGCAACCACTTGTCCTCTTC
The DNA here is from genome assembly GCA_905132765.1 of Moricandia arvensis. NCBI lineage: Eukaryota > Viridiplantae > Streptophyta > Magnoliopsida > Brassicales > Brassicaceae > Moricandia > Moricandia arvensis. The sequence goes on along the minus strand of CAJHQP010003893.1, from coordinate 17,558 downwards.
GCTTGTCAGATCCTCCTCATCATTTTCATCCTCAGTAATGAGTTTTGGAGCTTCACCAGACGTGATATGTCCCCACAAACCCTTACTTCTCCCAGCAAGTTTTCACCAACTGAGACCATAGGAGGTAGTTTCCTCCCTTGAGTGTAACCTGAACCACAACCTTGTTGTTTTCCATCTTGATTGTCTTCAACAAAGTATGAGATCTAAAAGTCTTGAGTATTGGTGTGAATCAAACCCAGAATATGAGGAACCTGGCTCTGATACCATAAAATGTTTTGGATAATCTTAGGTTTGATGATAGTATAGAGATTAGAAGAAGGTTTAACCAAAAAAACAAGTCTAAAATGTAATCATGTTTAAGAGTCTAAGAAAGGATTATGAACTGTCTACTTTTTCATTAAAATGAGATTACAAATATATAGAGTAGAGGTTACAAAGGTTTTCAGAAACAAAGGATGGATCATGTGGTCTAGGATGAGTAGGGGAGCGCCTAATTTGAATCAAGGGGAAGGAGAGCCATTCAAGTGGTATCCAACATCTTTGACTATATGCTGGTTACTTTCCAGTGTTCCAGCCTATCGAGGCTTATCCCTTCTTCCTTTCCCATGGATGGATAAGGGAAAATACCCAAGGATATGTGCATGGTAACTCTTCTCTTTACCCGGATGATCTTCTTACCATTTTATTGTCCAACCATTCTTCTCCCATTCCTTAATCCTTTTACCCCAAATATGTACCTCAACTTAACAAGCAAGGTCGGACAACGGGATACAAACCCGGAATCCAAGCTATGAAGAGAATGTCTTCTGCGACTTCCATCAAGCTCGCGGCCACTCAACCATCAACTGCAAATTTCTTGGGGCCAGACTAGCCGCGAAGCTGATCGCAGGGGAACCTTTTGAATTTCCAGTGGGAAAGACATGGTTCGCGATTCGGACCGCCCTCCAAAAAACGATAAGGCTCCCCAAACGTAGAATCCTTCCCGTGGAAACCAATGAGGAGAAAAGCGTGAAAGGAGGAAAGATGAGAAGGGTAACGTCCCGAAAGGAGCTATCACTTTCGAAAAGGAAGAAGCCGACAGGATCGATCAACCCCACTGCGACCCACTCGTCATGGATCTCGTGATAAGATATCTTGGGGTCGCCAAAGTTCTCATTGATACAGGCAGCATGGTCAATGTCATCTTCCGCGATACTCTAGGAAGGATGAACGTTGAGCTAGGAGAAGTAGTACTTTCTCCCAAGTCATTGAACAATTTCTCATGCACAACGTCGATGACCCTCGGATCTATCATATTACCCGTCTCGGCAAAAGAAATCACCAAGATCATTGACTTTGTTGTCGTCGATCACCCGGCCATCTATAATGTCATCATGGGCAGGCCTTGGTTAAACGCCATGAAGGCAGTCCCGTCGACTTATCACCTGGGCATCAAATTCCCGACTCACAACGGAATAGCCGCGATCTGGGGATGCAAGCAACAGTCGAGACGCTGCTTCCTGGCCAAACATAAACTAAGTCAAATCACAACTACCGCAATGGTGAAGCCCAAACGAGCGAAGCTAACTCAGTCAACGACCAAAAACGATCCAGAATCAACAACTCGAGCAATGGCCAAAGGACAACAAGTTTAGAAACCCAACGTTTTGACCCAACCAGAGAAGACAAGCCCAGCAGAAGACGTCAATCCCGCGACTAGCACTATCGACGCAAACACAACAGCCGAGAAAACACAATCGCACAAAAAAACAGAACTACGAGATGGCTTGATCCGCGAAAGGGGTACGCAGGCAGCTCGCCAAACGACGAGTGCAGCTATCCCCCTCTCCAAAAAAGGGGGAGTGGGTACATATACGAAATTCGCCTATTCCCGCATTCTAAAATATACGCCTTGTACTCAATATTTTGTAAAAAATATTTTGGCAATAAAGACTTCATTAAACGATCATCTCACCAACCCGAAAACGGAAACTCGCGAAAATCATCCCGCCTCAAAACGTATCAACAACACACTAACTTATTAAGCAAAGAAAATTCATCACATCAACTAAGGGATCAACAGATTCCGTCAAACCATTTCTCAGTTCGCATCGTTGACTCCAACTCCCGACGAAAAAACGAGACCCCGGTCTCACAAACTTGAGGAAGTTACTAAACCTAAAGAATGTTTTCGAAAAAAAATAGGCGAGACGTCGCCTAGATCTTCGAGGACACACTCCATGTCCACCCATGACTATAAATTACGTACGCTCGTCGATTATCCCCGCCGAGCACTTTAGCCGTCCTAAACAAACGCATTTAGGTCCGTCCTAAGGGATAGATCCTCATACATCCGACTAAGGGATAGATCCTCATACTCATACATCCGACTAAGGGATCAACCGATTCCGCCAACCATTTCTCGGTCGCATCATCTACTCCAACTCCCGACGAAAAAACGAGACCCCGGTCTCACACACACTTGAGGAAGATACTAACCCAAAGAATGTTTTCGAAAAAAAACAGGCGAGACGTCACCTAGATCTTTGAGGACACACTCCCTGTCCACCCATGACTATAAATTACGAACACTCGTCGATTGGCCCTACCAAGAAATTTACCATCCTAAACAAACGCATTTAGGTCTGTCCTAAGGGGTAGATCCTCATACATTCGTCTAGGATAAATAGCGCGCTATAAAAGAAATCCGAAATTTTGGTCAGCACTTCCGAATGACTTAAAAATTGTCTACGGAGAGATTCTCGACTACGCCCAGACAAGTTGTATAAGCCGAGAACCAATCGCGGATTTTAAAACAGAACGGAGTCAGGTTAAAATCGCAACAAACAAAACAAAAGACGATTTGTCATCTCAAAGCCTCAAACCAAAAGTAAACCTAGGTCATACCCTAAACCCAACACACTAATCTATAACGTCTCAAGGCATGATATCAAAAAGATATGAGATCCTGAAAGCATGTCTCTTCGTCCACATCTGAACATTCCCGAAACTTTAAAAACTACTCAACATCATGGACGAGCAACGAATAGGACGATCCGAAGATCACAACTCGAGTCCTTCCCTCTACACTTAACAAAAACCAAGATAATCTTTTTAAAACGGAAAGCATGATTTACACAAAAACATGATTCATACAAAGACCAATAAACACCCGGGATTATAAGCCAAAAACGGCCAGTCCTGCTACACACGACCACACAATATAAATATATCACAAGGGAACACTTCCCCGGTAAGTCAGATAACCCTAGTATAAATCGCCATAGTCAATTACCCGGTCATCAACCTCCCAATCTAGTAATCCTTCACATCTAGGGGAGCCGTTGGCTGATTCACTTCACCCGTCTCATCAGGAGCTCCCGTATCGACTTCCACCGTGTCGAGAGAAACAAGAATCGGATCCCATTTTTCCCAAATCCTCTCCTCAATTTGAGGAATTGCAAAAATCCCTGTTGGCATTGTTCATACGCCCATTCTGCCTTGCGTACTCGACGTCGAACGAATAATCAGGGAATTGTGTAAGGTACAGTTTGCCCACGGCACCACGACACTCGCGATAATCACCAAGAGCCGTATAAATCCCCATTAGTTGATGAACCCCTAGAGAGGAGATCCTTTTTGTCCGTGATTCTTTGAAGGTTGATCTGATGGTTTTGATGTTATTAATGATGGTTTTGATGGATAGAAGTCGAAATGGTTGATCATCTTCAGTGAGGATCTGTGGTTTGATCAACACTTGTGTAGATGTGTCCTTGATCAAGAGAATGAACTCTGTTTTCGATCAAAGACAGGTTTTTCTTGCAGAGAATGGACTCCTAGCAGTTCGATGTTCAAAGATGAACAAAGAATTCACAAATTTAGAGAGATTTTTTTGATAAAAAGGTGAATGAATTACATATTGGTCGTGCACCCTCCATATATAGGCTACAAGAATGTAGAAATGAAGAGATAAAGTGCAGAAAATAAGAAACTTTGAAACTAGGAACAAAGACTAAGACCAAAGACTTTTGTAGAACCGAGATGTTGAATTTTGACTTGTCTTTGAAGAACTCTTGGTAAGCCACGACCAGGACTGATTCCTTGACTCCTTTCTGATATTTTCTTGGTTAAATGGGTCAGAAACAATCTGATGAAAGGCCTGGTTGAATTTGGTAAGAAACAAACCCATAAGAACTTGTTATGGGCTGATATCACTTCTCTTTAAGCCACTGGATACAAAACAGCTTCCCATGGATTCTTCGACTTGTATTTCGTGGCTGTCCATCAGCAAGAGAGATTGGATCCCTACCTTGGCTTGGTTCCATAAAAATGGCCCTGGTCCATTTTGATCATTAGGCCACATTTCAGCTCATTCCAAACCAGCTCCAATGTCACTCTTCTTTAGCCTCAGTTTCAGCTCCTGGATTAGTTTCACTCTCACTCAGCTCAGCTTCAGCTCCAGGGTCAGTGCCACTCTTACTCAGCTCAGCTTCATATCCAGGATCAGTGTCACTCCCGCTCGCTTGATTGTTTAGCTTATCCAGCTCAGCTAGGTAAGTATCACTTTGATTCATTTCATCTTTAGTATCTTCAGCTGGTTTCAGGTCAAGCACACTCTCTCCCCAGCTGGTTTCTTCTTTATTCTTCTTTCCACTCTGTCTTGCTCTAAACATAAGCCCAAAAATCCTCATAAAATAGCCCATCACGTCCAGTGTGAAGCCAAAGCCTTCTCACGGTCCAAAACTTCATGGATCATACCAATAAGGCTCATAAACAGCCTATTAAGCCAAGCCTTGATCTTGGACCTAGCTGGTTCGTGACATGTACTCCTAACTTGGTCTATGAGGCTGATCAGGGTTGCATCGTTAGTTCCCCAAAATCGCTCGATAACCTGTCGCGACGACTCCTCATGACTTCGGCAATCTCTCTCTTTCCTCGCTTGTAGGCTCAGCGAACCTCCATCGCAACCAATTCTCTTTCACGATGACGGAAACTCTCCAACTCATATTTCAGACGGTCAATCTCCTTGTCAGCCATCTCGGCCCTGAATTGAGCTTTGCGAGCCTCCTGGTTGCTCGCATCAAGAGCTCGGTTCATCATGAGGAGACCCTGCAAAAATTCTTGAAGTTAAGAAAGGTTCGGCCTTACCAAAAAATATATATTCAAGGACCGAGTCTTACCAAATTGACCATCCTCGAGGCCTTGGTAAACCCCGACACCTTGCTGGATCCTCCCTCGGCAGGAAGAAAGTCAAAGTCGAACGGCTCGTCAAAATCAATCCATTCACCACCATTTTCGTCCACTTGACTGTTAAGATAATCTCTAAGTACGTTGTCAGGAGAACATGAATCGACAACCATGTCATCGTCGATGATAACTTGTTTCACTTTGCGAGACCTCGACCTTTCCTTCCTCGCCCGAGATTCGTGCGCAATGAACCCATCCATGCTCGATTCTTCCCTTCCCCCACCGCTAAATTTGGTTGAAACCGAGAACGGTGCAGATTCACATCGCAAAGAACCCGCTTTGGAGTGAACGTTGCCCAAAAGAATGGACCACCCCAAAGTAGATCCCTGGTGGTTTGCAAGCCTTCCGGAGAGGGTTAGTCTCTGTAAAACCGAGATAGACATGTAAGGTCAAAACATCATCAAAACCAAAGCTAGAGGGTACCCGATCGAGAATACCTCTCCGGCACCATCTAGTCCTGGAAAGGGGAATGCAAGTCTCCTTCACATATGCGTTGTTGACACGAACAAAGAAAAAATGCTCCTTCGAGTCATGGTAGTTTGATACGAATCTCGTTATGATCGTCATTCCGGCCGAGGCCTCAGCTGAATTATGGCTGAATTCCCCTGATTCATCAACATGGCTTCGAGATGATCAACGTCAATGCTCATAACCACGCTCGTAACTCAGAACCAAAATCCCAATGATGTGCTGCAAACCGCCCAGGTTGACCTAACTGAGCGACAGCTTGAAGCGGTTGAACAGCAGCACGATAAACTTCTGGGATGGAAAACCATAAGTGCCACTCCATTAAATATGCCTCGTAGCACGTAAAATAACCTTCGGTGGAGATCCAGAAACTTCTCCCTCTCTCGGAAGAAGAAACTCTACTTACTCCGGAACTCCGCAGAAATTCCGAATGGAATCGAGTCCATTAGGGCAGCTCTCGCTCGGGCAGCCAGCAATGGGGTTGGCATCAAACGGAGGAGGAGCCCATGTTCTGGGCCTAGAAGGTTTCACCTCACCCCTAGCATCATAGTACGCCTCGGCCTCCTCAGGATCAACTGAGTGTGCTGGCAAACTCCACCTTGGGTGCAACATCGCTATGTTGCGAACTAGAACTACCAGGAACAGAACGATCGGGATGGGACTTGGTGGAAATTTTTCTCCTTGAAGACATGATTTTCCTTTTTCTAAAAAAATAGTACCAAAAGGAATGATAGGAGAAAATGATCTTTGCTTAGAAAGAGTTTGTGGAAATGAGAAAGTGAAGAACTTGAAAAACTTACTCCACTTACTTATAGGCAAGAAATTCACTATTCTCCCCGGCTTTTCAGACATTGGATTCAACTTAACTTACCCGAACTCGTCTAAATCGCTCGCAAGAACATGAAAATTCTAACGAGCTGGGGGCTAACTGTTGGGATCAAAATCAGTTACGACGGGATCAAAGCCTAAAACATTCCTGAGAAAGTCCTCTTTATAAAAAAAGGAGATAATATTTCAAAGAAAAGGAGGGCAGGAAAAACGAAATCGAGTTTCATATAAATTTTTAAAGGATTGATACGACAAGTCCTCAAGCATCAAAACAACCATGAGTCTCGATTGTCCGACTCGCCCATTCGGCGAGTTGGACCAAACGTAATGGCCAACTCGCTGAATGGGCGATTCGGGCTAAACAAAACAGCCAACTCGCCCATTCGGCAAGTCGGACCGAGAACGATGGTCAACTCGCCCGTTCGGCGAGTTGGCCCAAGCACGATGGCTAACTCACCCACTGGCGATTTGGACCAAGCATAACAGTCAACTCGCCTATTGAACGAGTTGGACTGATCACGACGGTCAACTCGCTCGTTCGGTGAGTTGGTTCCATCACGACGGTCAACTCGCCCGTTCGACGAGTTGGACTAATCATGATGGTCAACTAGCCCGTTCGGCGAGTTGGACCAAGCATGACGGTCAACTCGTTTGTTCGGCGAGTTGAACCAGTCCGACTCATCGAAAGGGTTTAGAACAAACATGATGGTTAACTCACCCATTCGGCGAGTTGGACCAAGCAAGCGGGAAACTCGCCCGTTCGGCAAGATGGATCAACCATCCATTTTTATCTTGTCCTCGTAGCCTCATTTTCGGGGTCGGGTAGGACTCGTTCTATTTTTATCTCGATCGGAGTTACCATTTGAACTTTACGACTTAAAGGATTTACTTTGTCGTACAAGTTTTGAATTAGTTGTGTAAGATGGAAACGGTTAACTAAACACCTAAAGATACCTCCACTATACGGGGAATTCAAACTTTCTTCGAACGATGTCGTTTAGGAAGCGCTCTTTCGATAAATCGTAAAAACGCTTAAGTCAAAAAATGGTCCAAGAAGGTCTAAAACGCGGCTAAAGGCCCACTCATGAGTTTATACGAAATTAAGCCCAATCCCTATGATCATTCGTATTTTGTATTGAAGGAAAAGATAAATGTCAAGTTGAGAAGATAAATGTCAAGTTCAAAAGATAAATGTAAAGTTTCCAAAGATAAACACAAAGATCGAAGGAAAATGGAATATTCCCAGAAAGCGATAAACTCGATCAAGGGCAGAAAGGCAAAGAGTAAAACGTCTCTAGGAGGAGTATATAAGGAGGTCGAAGTTGAAAAAGTAAGGACACACAATTCTTTACTCATTGCAAACACAACACTTAGGGAAATTTAGGCATATTTCCACTTTTCTTTTATCGAGCTGCCGACTCAACTAGGATTAATCAAGTCATACAAGGTTAGAACTAGGAACTCGCCGACGGCTCGTACCTCTTAGGCTTACCTGTTGTAATGCTCAAAACACAGATTCAGAATAAGATCTTCTTTGCTCTCTTTTAGTTTTACTGATTCATAATAAATTTGTTTGTTCGTCATTGTTTAATTGCTTGGTGTGTGGTTTAGAAGATAGCCGGGACCTCTAGGAAAGTTAGGTTTACTTAACTTTTCTATTTTTATCTGAAAATGGACAGTGCAATTTCGGTTCCCACAATGATCAGGCGTGTACTTAGTGTTCAAGTGCAACCACCTGAGACCATCCAAAGCAGGAACATATTCCACAAATGATGTACCATATGAGGCAAGGTATGTAATCTTATCATTGATGGTGGGTCTTCCTCTAATGCTGCTAGTGCATACATGGTAGATAAACTTGGCCTAGAAAAGACTAAGCATCCTCATCCATATAGACTAAGGTGGCTAGATGATAAGGTTGAGCTTAAAATTCGATAATAGGTGACCATCCCATTTAGCATTGGTAAATATGAGGATGAAGTGGTTTGTGATGTAGTACCTATGTAAGCTCGACATGTCCTTTTAGGTAGACCATGGCGAATGGCATAAAGAAACTAAGCATGATGGTTGATCTAATATGTACACTTTCATGCATGATAAGCGAAGGTTAGAACTCTCAAACCAGCACAAGTCCATAAATTAAATTACAAATGGTTAAGGAGAAACAGAATTTGTTAAGTATAATTTTCTATTAGGCCTAGCTATATCTGGAAGCATGCTGCCACCAAACACACAAGGCTACTGATGATCTTTAAGGAGCTTTGAGTGCAGGTTTAGATGAGTTGAAACTTCATCCAAGATTACTAAGCTTATTGACAGGTTCAAAGATGTGTTTCCAGAGGAGATCCCACACGGTTTACCACCACTTAGGGGCATAGAACACCAAATAGACTTTGTATCCGAATTTTTCTTGCCAAACAAACCAGCCTATAGGTTAAACCCGGAGGAAACCAAAGAGCTAGAAAGACAAGTCCATGAATTATTAGACAGCTATATGTTAGAGAAGCCTTAGTCCTTGTGTTGTGCCCGTTTTTTTAGTACCCTAGAAGGATGGAACATGGAGGATGTGTGTAGACTGGAGAGCCATAAACCCAATCACCATTAACTATACCACCCCATACCACGCCTTGGATGGACATGTTAGATGAGCTGAGTGGAGCCACCATTTCTCTAAGATAGACCTTAAGAGTGGGTACCATCATGTGAGAATGAAGGAGGGTGATGAATGGAAGACTGCCTTTAAGACCAAGCAAGGTCTTTATGAATGGCTGGTGATGCCATTTGGACTCACCAATGCCCCTATCACTTTCATGCGACTCATGAACCACATTCTTAGACCATACATCAGTAAGTTTATTGTGGTCTATTTTGATGATATTTTGATTTATAGTACTAGTTTGTCTGAGCATGTGACACATCTTGAGCAAGTACTAGAGACACTTCGACAAGAAGGGCTTTCTGAAAACCTCAAGAAGTGCACATTCTGCACTGAAAAACTTGTCTTCATGTGTTTTGTTGTGAGTTAAAAGGGATTACAAGTATATGAGGAGAAGGTGAAGGTGGTCCAAGACTGGCCATAACCCACAAACATAATCCAACGGAGCTTCCATGTTCTAGCAAGCTTCTACTGGCGCTTTGTCAAAGACTTTAGAAGTATAGCTTCACCACTTACTTCTGTGGTTAAGAATAGTATTGGGTTCACATGGGAGAAGGCACAACAAGATGCATTCCAAACCTTCAAGGATCGTCTGACCCAGGCACCAGTCCTAGTCCCTTCCTTACTTCAACAAGACTTTTCAAGTGGAGTGTGATGCATCTGGAATTGGGATTGGGGCCGTGTTGACTCAAGGGGGAAAACGGTTGCTTATTTCAATGAGAAGTTGATTGGAGCCACACTTAACTACCTAACCTATGACCAGGAACTATATGCACTGGTGAGAGCATTGGAGACATGGCAACACTACTTGCTGTCCAAGGAATTTTTGGTTCGTACTGACCATTAGACCTTAAAGCATATAAGGGGTCAGACCAACCTCAATAAGAGGCATGCTCGCTGGATGGAATTTATAGAAACCTTTCCCTACATCATCAAGTACAAGAAGGGTAAAGATACCATTGTGGACGATGATCTTTCAAGAACATATGCCTTGATTCCACAATGGAAGCCAAGGGTGATGGGATTTGAATTCATCAATGATCTATATGGAGAAGACCTGGATCTAGCTGAGATCTATTTGGGTTGTACCAAGGGACCACAATGGAAGTTCTACCTCCATGAAGGGTTTCTGTTCAAAGGGAGGAGATTGTGCATTCCACAGTGCTCATTGAGAGACTTAATCACTCGAGAGGATCATGTAGGAAGTATCATGGGACACTTTGGGGTGGATAAGACTTTGGCTGTTGTGAGCGAGCATTTCTATTGGTCGCATATAAAGAAGGCTGCATAATCCCATTTTGAAAGTTGTGTAACTTGCAAGAAGGCTAAGTCCTGGGTGCAACCTTATGGTGTATATATGCCAAACGCCGATTCCTATTGCGCTTTGGTGGATCTACCCATGGATTTGTGTTAGTTCTACCAAAGGTGCAACACAAGGATTCAATATTTGTGGTGGTGGACAGGTTTTCTAAAATGGCACACTTCATACCTTGTGCCAAGGTGAAGGATGCATCCAAGACGACTAACTTATTTTTTAAGGAGGTTGTGCGCTTACATGGAGTGCCTAGGACCATTGTATCAGACCGAGAAATTCAAGTTCCTTAGCCACTTTTGGAGGACCTTATGGAAGAAGATGGGAACTAAGATTTTATTCTCCACTACTTGCCACTCTCTACAATGAACAGACTGAAGTGGTCAACCGAACACTATGCCACACTGCTTAGGGCTACAACTGGAAGGAACATTAATAAATGGATATACTGCATATCCCTTTATAGAGTTTGGCCTACAACCGAGCTCAACATGTCTAGACGCCCATGGGAGACAGACTCACATGACGTCTAGTCACCATGGGCGACTAGACTCTCAACAAAGTCTAGTTTCCCATGGGTGACTAGACTCTTAGCAAAGCCTAGCCTCCCATGGGCGACTAGCTGCACACAACTTATAGTCGCCCATGGGCGACTAGACTCTTAGAAAAGTCTAGTCTCCCATAGGCGACTAGACGCACACAATGTCTAGTCTCCCATGGGCGATTAGACTCCCAATAAAGTCTAGTCACCCACCGGCGACTAGACCATATCCTCTTCATCGCTATCTCCTTTGGGTCTCTACCGACTGGTACCTGTTTCATCTTGATTGGAGTTTCCATTGAAGTTCTGCAATAAAAATAGCAAAGACTTGTTTTCTCGTAAAAACTTCGAGTCAATCTAATAAAATGATAACTTAACTTAAACACCAATGATATCTCGGATATACGATTGGTTTTATTATTCCGTGGGAACTAACTATACAGAAACCAAACATCGTATGAAAATCAATTTATCTTAAAGAAATCATAAAAAAGTTTAGGTCTCAAAACGGCCCAAAAGGGGGTCTAAGACGCGAAAATCCCGCTTTCAATTTAGACAAGATTGAACCCAACTACTATGACATTCTATTTAATTTCCACAGAAGATAAATGAAAAAGAAGATAAATGTCAAGTTTTGAGATAGTTATGGAAATCAAGAAGATAAGGAAGATTTCTGTTGGAGGATAAACTCGAATATAGGGCAGAAAAGAAAGACAACCGACCTTGGAGGCCTATTTAAGAGAAGCAAAGGATAGAGGCGCAGACAAAAAAAATCTCAGCAAAACCTTAGAACTTAAGAACCATAGGTTTTATTCTCGACATGCTTGGTTTTCTATGTCTTGCACGCGATTACTAGACGAACTCGCAAAGCCAGTTTGATCTCTTGTTCAATACTATTTAAATGAACTACGTTAGGCTTGATCATCGAAAAGGTTACGTAGTCAGCCTTTCATAAGGTCAAGTCTGAAATCAATCAAAACTTTTTTCTTATCTTTTTCATTTTTGTTATTGAGCTGCGACTCAACTAGGTTTAAGGTATTAGGTGGCTAGAACTAGAAACACGCTTACAGATCTTGCGGTCGAAGATTTACAATCTGGTGTAACAATCGCTATGCTCTTACGAGAATTCGAAATAAAGATCAAAATTTTCTTAATCGTTTTGTTATCTTTTATTTTTTTGTGTTTATCCGATTACTTGTCGTTGGCTCTTGCAAGAGAATCTGGAAATCAAGGAAAGTAGGGTTTTCTTTTCTGTCCTCCGTTCACTAAATCGACGGTGAGAATTGCGGTTCCCACAACTTACCGTAATTTTATAATTTGTGCTGATATGCTTAACATAGTGGAATAAAACATTTCCACTTTTTCAAAATCTTGAAACCGGTAGGTTCGCCCACTCATTGAGTGCATTGGGAAGAGTTCTTTTATTTTTGTTATTGAACCTCTCTGTTATAGATTTCCGAAGGTATAGAGGAACTTTTATTCTCGCATAATCATACGTAAGATTTTCAAGATGCTTTCTCAGAAATATTACAGTTTTAACTTTTTGATGAGAAGTGGAGTTATTTCCTTCTTTTATCGTGTCAAGTATTTTTGTCTGAATCTAGACAAAGCTCCATATTGGTAATCCATGATGTGTAATTTCTTGTAGTTACTTCCAGAGCTAGAAACAGAAGTTTCTCGATATTTTCCATTTGTATTTCTAAAACACAAAATATAATTTTATTATTTCAAAATGAGCCGTTTACATTAATCATACAAGCACTTACAATAAAAAAATATTTAATAGAAAGGTAAACCAATATTAAGTTTTAAATTCTTTTGGAGTAAATTCTCCAACAAATAGACCATCGTACATAAAACTAAAAGAAGCGAATAATCTTTCTTCAGAGAGAAAATCAGGAGAAAATTATTTGAAAGTATTTGAGAGAATATGAAAAGTTTTGATGAAGTGAATGACTGAAAGATAAGTGTATTTATAGATGAAAACACTTTTCATAGTCATTTGAAAAGGGTAAAAATTTTGAAAACAAATTGTTTGTTATTGTTGCTAGTAAAGCGGTTTAATCAAAAATCAGTCTGAAATTATTTTAATAACCAGTCAATCATTTTCAAAAATATCATAATATTTTTATATAAGTGACCAAAACATATATATATAATAACCCTAATATAATAAACAATTAATTATCAATAGTATGGTGATAAAATTATTTATAAAACGCTAAATAAAGTATTCGGCAGCTCAACTAAGTCATTACTTATAGTCTACTTAGCAATCAAGATATATTAAAGAGATGACAAATCGCCCACATTAATAGTAACTTAAAACAATCACTAAATAATAAATAGTAATATAGATGGTATACCTGCCATTATAAAAGTGTATATATTGAAGAACCAAGAACTTGGATATGCTCAGATTAATCACTTTGAAAACGCATTTCAATAGAAATCATTTCAATCAGGTTTATAAGATTGCACACACATGTGTATCTGGACTAAACAATTTCTAACTAAACTCAGGAATCAAGTCAACAGATACGTTGCTTGGTCTACACGTTACTGGCTCCTAACGGCCCAGTAACCCCTTTCACCCTAAGTTTGACGGCTATTATTTTCTCTTCTAAAGACCTAACCTAAAACTCCGATGTCTCATTTCTCTTATATACTTTTCATAACTCGTGATCGTCAATTATCCACTTTCCTTTATTTGCGCCACCGTATCTTCTCTCGATATGAGAATCTCAACTTCTTTATGTTCACATCAAAATCGTGAGCTTAGAGCATCATTATCCACAGTTTCTTAAAGGCGTTCTTTGCACTGTTTGCGGGTCCCACTGACACAGTTTTTTAAAGGGGTTCTGCACTGTTTGCGGGCCCCACTGACAGGTAGGGCCCGTGAACAGTGCAAGAACCATCTCCTAAAATCCTCAATTAAGAACCTGTTTTTGATGGTTTCTTGCACTGTTTGCGGGTCCACTGACACGTGGCGATCCGCGATTGGTTCATTTTTAATTTTTTTTCTTTTTTTAATTTCAGAAAAAAAAGAAAAAAAAAACCCGAAAAAGGGTTCTTGGAATAATGATGCTCTTACAATCTCCCCATTTTTGTCTGCATCATTCTTCTCATTCATATTCTTGCAAAAAACAAACTCACAGAAACTCATGCTAGACTAAGCACATCTCAGTACCACAAAATCGCCATTTTAAATATGCATGCCTTCACACGATTAACCTTGAATAACATAAGCATAAGGTTGTAAGTCATGAGAGATTAAACACTTCCGCATACGAGGTTCAACAGACCATAAGGAAAAAGAAACAACTATCTGAAACGTCTAGAAACGTCTAAAAGAAAACATTAAAAAGATGACGACATGATCTCCCCCTGAATGAGAGACAATCAGTCAAAACCCATTTCTTCAATCAATACTTCTGCGTTCCCTTGTACCACGGTTGTTCAAATTTGGTCCCCAGATGCGTATTGCCTCATTCATATGAGTTGCTCGACCGGTCGGAGTCAAGAAGCACGGTGTTATGACATCAGGATCAAAACTGAAATGTTATTCCCTCTAATGAAAATTCTTTCTCCGTATGATGGATATTGGAGATGAGTTCCCTAACTACTCTAGGACAAAACGGACGCACATGCAGGACGGTATATGTCCATTATACACTATCAATGATCCTAAGGGCTTCTGTTAAGATTCAAGATAAGGAATCTCAACTCGTTTTACTCGTATTCACACCGAGCACAACCTTACAATCACTAAAAGAATCCGATCTCACTATTCGAATCCTCACACACAAGGATTCGACTCAAGGTCTAACCTCCACTCTCTACAGTGATCACAAATCTAATGATGATTCCCGTAAAAAGACACTACTTCACTATATTGACTGTAACTGCCAAATACTCTGCCTGTATCAGAGTCTTCCATTCTTTATTGATCTTTTAACCATAAGATTTCCCTCCGCTTCCACTGATTCCATGATCTTCTTCCTTGCTTCTTCTTAGCATAGTACACTTGCATCAATGTATCAATACCCCCCCCCCCCCCTTCAACATTAAGCTTGTCCTCAAGCTTAAAAGTAGGAAACTCTGCTTTAAACTCCTTGGCTAACACCCACGAGTCTTCATGGGAGTGTAAACCTTGCCATTTCACCAACCATTCTAGTCCCCCTGTATCATTATATCTTGAGGCCAGGATTGCTTCAGGTTGCACCAATATCTCTTGTAAGTCATCACAAACCGGAGGTAACTGCGAGACCTGATGCTTAGAGCCCAACACACGCTTCAACTGAGATACATGAAAAACCGGATGTATCTTAGACTCTGCCGGAAGACGCAGTCGGTAAGCAGCTTTACCAATACGTTCGAGTATCTCATAAGGACCAAAATACTTAGCATACAGCTTTTGGCAAACTCTCCGTGCTATAGATTGCTGTCTATAGGGTCGGAGCTTAAGAAATACCAACATACCCACCTCAAACTCAACATCACGCCTGTGTTTATCGGCATTGTTCTTTATTAGCTGTGTGCTTTGATCAAGTGAGTCTTTGCATTCCAACAATATCGCATCTCTGGTCTTCAACATTTCTTCCAACTCGAAATTATCAGTAGACTTCTCTTCATACCGTATCAACACCGGGGGATCACGGCCATATAAGACCTTAAAAGGAGATGTGTTGAGATAGCTGTGATGCGACGTGTTGTACCAAAGTTCTGCCCAACTTAAGAACTTATACCAACGTCGGGATGAGAAGAAGTGAAGCAGCGAAGATATGACTCCAATGTTCTATTCACCACTTCGGTTTGCCCGTCGGTCTGAGGGTGAAACGCAGTACTATAACGGAGTTTAGTTCCCGCTAGACGGAACAATTCTTTTCCAGAATAAACTGAGGAAGATCCTGTCCCTGTCTGAAACAATGGAGTGAGGGAACCCGTGCAAACGAACACTTTTGAAATGAACTTTTTGGCGACATCAGACGCTGTAAAAGGGTGATGAAGTCCAATGAAATGAAGCACTCTTAGATAAACGATCCACCACCACAAAAATCACCTTAATACCATGAGACGTCGGGAGACCCTCTACAAAATCCATAGAAATATCCTCCCACACCGCGGAAGGAATAGGGAGTGGTTGAAGTAATCCCGCAGGTGACAACGTTGAGGACTTATGTGTTTGACAGACTTTACACTCGGCCACATATCGCTGTACATCCTTATATAAACCTTCCCAATGAAATTGGCGTTGGATACGCTTAACTGTTTTCAACACTCCGGAGTGGCCGCCTAAGAGTCCATCATGATTGTCCAAAATATCACAGATATAAATCGGAGAGTTCCTAGGAATAACCAGTCTGTGTTATACCAAAGATGACCATCCTTCACCGAGTAATGTGGATTACTCGTTGCACCTGTTTGTAGCTGTGCCACGATGGTCTGAATACTCGGATCCTGTCCAATCTCTTGATTAAGTCTTGAATTTTGGATTGCAGAAGGAATAGCGATGGCCAAAAACGATGATACACTCATACTATCCGGAGAATCAGACCTTCTACTCAATGCATCTGCGGCCTTGTTCTCTATCCCCGGTTTGTAAAGTATATCAAAATCAAAACCCAATAACTTCGTCAACCACTTCTGATACTCCATATTCACTTCTTTCTGCTCGAGCAAGAACTTTAAACTTTTCTGATCCGTGTGGACCACAAATTTCCGTCCTAACAAGTAATGTTTCCACTTATTGACTGCCATTACTACAGCCATCAGTTCCCTCTCATAAACTGGTTTCTGTTGTTCGCGTGGTGTCAAACCGTGACTAAAGAAGGCAATAGGCTTATGGTTCCTGCATCAACACTGCACCCAAACCATAACCCGAAGCATCTGTTTCTACCACAAATAACTTCTCAAATTGCGGTAGGGCCAAGACTGGAGCCGAATCATGGCATCCTTCAATTTGTCAAAAGCTTGTTTGTGCCTCCTGTGTCCACTGGAATTTGTCTTTGCGTAATAAGTCTGTTAGTGGTCTTGCTAACACGCCATACCCTTAACAAACCTGCGGTAATACCCCGTTAAGCCTAAAACCCCTCTCAATTGTTTGATGTTGATAGGCGTAGGCCAAAGCTTCATAGCAGCTGTCTTCGAAGGATCCGTAGACACCCCATCAACTGAAATAATATGGCCCAAATAATCCACTTGAGGTTGTCCGAATAAGCATTTCTTTTGATGAGAAATAGAGAATTCTGCTCCAAAATTTTCAGAACCAACTCCAGATGATGCGCATGCTCTTCAACACTCTTACTATAAACAATATATCATCGAAGAACACTAGCACAAAAACACTCAAGTGAGGGCGGAAGATGTCATTCATCAACGCTTGGAACGTCGCTGGTGCATTTGTAAGGCCAAATGGCATTACTAAGAACTCGTAATGACCATCTTGAGTTCTGAAAGCTGTCTTAGGTACATCCGATTCCACCATCCGTATCTGATGGTATCCAGCTCGTAAATCCAACTTTGAG